>JASAND010020075.1:0-19513 GCA_030248195.1 Trissonchulus latispiculum | reverse complement strand
GGGCTTATTCTAGGGATTTTTTCTTGGGGGGGGGGCTTCTTGGGGGGGCCCCTCCCAAAGGGTCCGAAGGGCAAGGAATTTTTTGGGGGGGGGCGAAAATGTTTCGAAAAATATGCTAAAATATGTTATTTTTTCTAAGGCATATACTATAAAAGTTGATTTTCATAGCAAAAATAAGCAGATTTAGTGTTGAAAAGGGTAAAATTGAGTAAAAAATCTCGGCTAGCCGGAAAATTTTTGAAAATTTGGCCTTCTGAGATTTTTTCAGGGCAAAATTGGTACCAAAAGGGGCACCCACTTTTTTTGGGGGGGGGCGATTTTTGGGGGGGGGGGGACGATTTTTTGGGGGGGGGGAGGGTGTTTATTGGGGGGGCCCCCACCCCCCCCCCACTAGAATAAGCCCAGTGTTACAAACTGATTCAAGGGAAGTTAAGATTTCCGGATGTGGTAGTGAAGTATACAATTGACCAAAATCAAACGTATTAACAGTTCTTGCTCTGTTATTACGATTTAAACCATGTATATCATTTAATATATTACTGTTACTATTAATTATCCAGAAAGGGTTATAGACACGGGAGTACCTAGTAATGGCACTTGTATAACATTTAACAGAATGTTGTATTCGCCTTAACGCATGACCTAGTCTTATTGATAATGGGCTGGTACAGCTGTTGGCGCTAGCAATTATAGTTCTGAAGCCAACAGGAGATTTGTGAAACTTAGGGATGATTTGAATAAAGGGCAAGTTAAGGTTATTGCTAGGTACACTTATTCCAAACTGTAAACAATCAGACTTTACCTTAGCAATTATGTTATCAGTTGTATCATTAATTAAGGTATAAGTATTATTATTATCAAAGATTCCTATTTCTTTAAGTAAACGATATACATAAAACTGTTTACATATTATGGCAAAATTTTGTGCCGCTTTATCAACCACAGTAAATACAAACTTGTCATGTAATTGAGAAATTACCTGTTTAATATTACTAGGAATATTCGTGTAATAGTTATGATTGCTGTTTCTTATCTGTTGACACAGTATACTGTTAACAGAATCTAGAATTGACCGTTTCCACAATGAATATTCGAACGTACAACCTAAATTTAGCTTATCTGTTAAATAATTAATATAATTATCGAGTGCGACAGAAATATTATTTATAACTTCTTTTATATTAGGAGGTTTACGCGGCCTGAATTTAGTGCCTTTACTTAGAAGATTACGTATGTGTAGATTTTCTATAACCTCTAAATTGCCGGTAAACTATCTACTAAAAAGTAAAATAATTGTATTTCAATTTTAAGAAATTATTTTAAAACATTTTTTACTTGTCTTTGTGTATTCCTAACACCACACATGGAATGTATATATCCGCCCAGTTTCCCCATGCCAGGTGCGCACCTGGTGAGGCTGGGCGATGAGACGCATGGGGCTGTGAGCACTCATCTTTGGATATATACTATACAATCCATGTATCACATACTTTAACCCTTGTTACACATATATGTACGTATTTCTTGTTAAAGTATATGTATATATGTCACGGACTAAGAGCTAGCGCAGACAGGGCACTAGTCTGTCCGGACAATGCACTAGCTATGTCATTGTCCCGACTATGAGCTAACCACAGCAGGATAACTTACTACACGATATTTCATATGATAGTTACGCCTGTGTGCAAAGGCTACGAATTCTACGTATACTAGTGTTGACCATAACAGATGGACAAGGTCAAAAGGTTAGTCACTGAAAAAATGTTACATTAATTGCACTTCACAGATTATAACAATTCTATTTCACAACAGCGGTCTTCTATTTCTATTCGTTTATATTTTTATTCTATTTCTAGAACACGCTGAACTTTTTTATCATTGCACCAACTTCAGAAAATGTATCCTTCGTTCAGTAGAACCGCTTAAAAGTGTTTGCTTTGATCCCCAGATTGACTGCTGTACCAGACGAAGGATACTTTTCAGAAGTTGGTGCAATGATAAACATCTATTCTTTCCAACAAAATTGAAAAACTTGAATTCTAAAAATTTTTAAGAATTCAAAAATTTTGAAAATTTTTAAGATTTTTGTAGTCGTGAAGCATCCAGCACTCTACCCTTCATATATACATATTTCAACAAAATCGGTTGAGCTGAGCTGTTAACTATTTGTGTGGTGGGAGTTATTGCAGAAAAGATCCATAACAAATTCATGTCTTTAATAAATTATTGTAAACAAAAACATCTTACTTATTCAAGCAGGTATTAGAACCACTTAGTTCCACATTTCACAAATAAAATTTAAATTACTACAAATGACGTTTCTGCATTGAAGTGTAATAGTCTGTTAAATTCATTTCATGTAACCTTTGTCCAGTGCCTGACCTTTTGACCTTGTCCAACTGCTACGGCAACACTAGTATATATATATATATAATTCGTAGCCTTTGCACACAGGCATAATTATCATATGAAATATCGTGTAGTAAAATATCCTGCTGTGGCTAGCTCATAGTCGGGACAATGACATAGCTAGTGCATTGTCCGGACAGACTAGTGCCCTGTCTGCGCTAGCTCTTAGTCCGTGACATATATACACCAAGAATTTGTTTTTGTTTATCTTTGCACAAATATGCTTTTGTCTTTTCATGTATGCATATTATATTCTTATTTCATATTTAGGTTTCTTACGTATTTCCTTAGTTTATACACATGGGCGATTCTTAGTGTATCTGGTTATATCGAAGGAAACTCAGACTCTAGTTTTCATTTTGAAACAATCGTGTTCCAAGGTAGCCTTATGGTTATCCTTGTTTTTCTGTTTTCTTTTTTCGAACAAATAACTAAGTTGCCTTCGATGAAAGTTGTCATAACACAAAAATGTATTAAACACACCAAAGACACCTCAATATATTTTTTAAAATATTTAAAATTAAAATTATGTTTTCAAAGCCACTCAAACACTCAAATCCTCAACTCACTTTCATGAGAGCGCTGCGAGGAAGGTGGACCGGGGGCTCTTCTCTGAGGTCGACCTCCAATGCCAGACAAGAGATCAGGAGTAGCACCTCTGTGAGGCCCAGGTCCTAAAACAATAAACAGTGCAGAAAATAGCAGAAAAATTAAAAATCCACTAAAGCTTTGTCTACGAGGGTGGGGACGGAAGGGTCTCCCTAATTTTGGGTTGCTCTCTCCCCTACTCGACTCCAATCTCCACTCTTTTGGGCTTCTCAAACCCACCTTGATATGTACAGAAACGGTCAGTTTTGAAGGAAGTTTGGTCACAATTGTCAAAAAGTTGCAGGTCTAAAGGCTATTTTTGTACAAAAAAACTTGTTGAGTCCGTTTGAAAAAAGGTAAAGGTAACCTCCGGAGAATTCTCCTACCCTTGTTCAGGGTCCAGGGTGCCGGTGCTCATCCCTGGATACACAGTCCTTGAGCCAGGAGTGCCACCTCGAATGATGACTACAACCGTGGAGGAGGAGCCAGCTCCTCAAGGCAGATGCCCTACACGGTCTCCTGTTACCTTCCCACAACAGTGGTGCCCATTTACTGACCAATTAAGGATGGATAGCAGGGTTGGCTAGAGCCCATGGCGAACCGATATGTGCTTAGTCCCTTGCTCAGGAGGATTTGTGAAAGCCTTGTGGCAGCGGGGATTCGAACCTCGGACTATCGACTCCAAAGTCGAGCGCCCTCACCACTCGGCCGTCACGGCACACGGAGTCCGTTTGAGCACTTTTTAATTTAGTTATAGTTCTATATGTAGAAATCAGGCTAGTTTTACGGTTTTTGGGGAGTCAGGTTCCCGTTATATCCCTCCATTTCTGACCTTCCCCCAACACAGCTTCTTATCCCAGCAAACACCCCCAGAACCAGAAAAATTAATTCGACAATAAAAGTTCTAGGAGCATAAATCAGCTATATACAGGGCACTGTAATTCAACATACTTGAATTTTTAGACAAACCAGGCGCAACAAACACTGTCAGGACTTTTCCTGAAGGCTTCAACAGGGGCTGCTCTGTGCTGCCTGCCATAAATTTGATGGTTCGTGTTCCGCCACCACCCCAGCCTTCCTTTTTCACCGGAAAATCTAAGCTAAAATATAAAGAAAAATTGTCCTGTAAAATAAGACTTTATTCCGCAATTGTAATCAATACAGCACACATTAGGAAGGCTTAGTAATTGTTATCCTCACATAACCCCAAGATGACTGATTGACCTTACTCCTAAAGAAGTACAACATACAGCAGGGTAGGGTTCAAATATAAGTTAATCTGCAAGGAATTCTTAAAATATTCTCGCAAGGAATTTCTCAAGAGGACAAATTTTGTAACTATAGGTTTTGCAATTTATTTTTCAGAAAATGCTTGAAGTACTTAAGAATTTTCCCCAGATTTATATCTGAAGTCTACTGTTAGTAATTCACAGTGAATACATCCATCGTTGACTTTGTATGTTGTTGTTAAAAAATTTGGTTTGTATCAAAATTGGTTGTCTTTGAATCCACAAATTGGGCAGAGGAGCTAATGTGGTCTGGAATCGGAAGGAGGGAACCTCAAAAATTCGACATTCCCTGCAAAGGTAACCAAATTCATAGATTTCTTGGCAGAGAAACGGGTTTATTTTCAAACAGGGATTACAAAGAAAATGCACTGGAGAATTCACTTACGTATCGCCAAAATACAGATTCAGATTTCTCCCCGTTGCCTCCAGATAGCGTTTGGATAGTACTGTCAGAAATTCGGTCTTAAACTTTGACTCTAGAACACTGGCGTAGCTATCATGAACATGCAGGACCAGAAAATCATCCTGAAGACAGCTGAAACAGGAAAAAAGAACCAAAATAAAAAGATAATAAAAACCTGGAATATACCAACCAAACTCCAAGAAGAGTTAAGAAAACGGGAAAAATGTTAGAAGTTTAGATACTCATACACCACACTATATAAGGAATAAAGTCGATAGCAGCGAGCATACCTCAGGGCAACCTGGGTAATTTGGTCAAGTGGAATTCGCCGTTTGATAACTTCGATTTGCTTTCCTTTGTCCACTCCCTTTTTAACCTAAAACAAGCAAGTCAACAGTTATAGTCAGGTAATTCAGTTGTAACTAATAAGGGAGACGGAAACATAACAGCCCCTTTCAATTTTCACAACGCTGTAAGGACTAAACAGGAAAAAGGATAAATCAGGTTACTTCTGGTTAAAATAACAGGAATAAAATTTGCAGTATCCCCTTGAGCTTAACATACGTCCTTGAGGCCTTGAAAACATTAATTTAAGTCCCAAGCTTACCACTTCACGTCCAATAAGATAGAGCGATTTGTTGGTAACAATAAGGTCTCGTTTACAACACTGAAATAAAGAAAATCCGAAAAACACAATAAAATATGTGGGAATTCAATTCCAGATTTTAATCAACAAAGCGAAATGGACCCTGTATTTTGAATATCCCTTACTTGTGCAAGCTCTAATTTTGCATATAACGGAAATGACAACTTCAATTAAACACAGTCAATTAAACTCTTCAAATCGATTGGGGCTCGTCCTTAAGGGGGCGCTTCCATTACCGGGACCGGCTCTCCTGCATTCAATTCTCAACCAATCTCCTTCAAATTTTCAGCAACGATAGCTGGTGCTAAGTACTAGTAATTTGCTGAGTTTGAAAAATTTATTGCTTGGCTTACAACTTACACAAGAGGGATAATTTCAAATTTTCAAAATGGTGTCACTCATTAACGGCTAAATAAAAGTAGCTCAAATTTTGCACAAATCTATAAACGGACCTAATGCAGGGGCACTTTTTTCAGTTTTTTGATTTGTGCAATTTTGAGTATTTTATAAATGTTCAAAAACTTTAGAAGTCGATATCTCACTGAATTTAAGGTTTAAACAAAAAATGAAAAAAGTGCCCCTGCGTACCTCTTTAATAAACGTACATGCAAAATTTGAGCAACTTTGGTCGAAGCATTTATGAGAAAGTTAAATTGGAAAATTTAACACAAATCCAACACAAAAGCATCATGAAATATCCTTTAGAATTCATTTTCGAACTGTTAGTTTTTACTTTGCTAAACGAAATGAGAATGGTCAACGTAAATTTGCCAATTATTCAACCGCCTGTAACTTTTGATAAAACCACGTGCAGAAGTGATATGCACATCGTTGTAAAGCTCTTTTTATGCTCCTTCACATAGTGCATTCGAACTAATCGTTTGGGGCTTTAATAAAATTTCGATTTTTTAAGCCATAATGGTAGCTAGCCAAGCAGATGGTCTCAGTTACTGAAATTTTGTCAAAACATACCCCGCCAACCAAAGTAACTTCAGATGGGATTTCTTTAAAATTGAGCAATCGGTCCAAATTTTACATCAATAATCCCGATAATGGAAGCGCCCCCTTAAGGTGGTGGTTTCCTTTTGTGTATGTTTGGACCTATAAGCTTCAATTCTTTATGAAAGTAAATGAAACTTTCCAAATATGCTATCTTGGTGCTCTTTAACATTCTGGGACCAGTCCCACATTTTTAGGTGACAAGATAAGAAATTTTTGGTTTTTGGCACTATACTCTCAGTAGATAGTATATAGATCAGATTGGTTGTTATGGATGGAAATAGGATACAAAAACAAACATTTTTGCTTTTACAACATTCGAGCTATCTCTAGTGGTTAAGTCAGTATAAGCCAAAAAGTAATTTTGTGGTCAAAAAACGGCCATTTTCGAGGAAATCAGTTTTTTCAAAATTACTGCCAAATTGTACGGAAAATTTTCGTTTGTTTATACTCAATCGATAAGGGGTCTAATTGCCCGTTTTATCAATGTCTGTTAGCTGGGATTCGTTGCTTTAAGCTAGAGATTTGGCCGAAAAACCATTTTGGCAAAACTGCGATTAATTTGTTTTGAACATCGATTTCTCAAAAACTACCCAATGGATTTGCCTGATTTTGCGCTGGATGAAAATTCGCCCTATTGCGGAGGGACATTTTTCTTGGTTTGAGCTAAGTTGTTCTCCAGTTGCGAGAAAACTGAATACAAAGTTGCCAAATTTCGTGTCACCGCACATTTGACGGATTATCTGGAGTATTGAGGCTTGTTGAGCCAAATCCAAAAAAGTATCCCTCGGCCCATTTGTCCATCACAAGAAAAAATTTTGGCCGATTCTACAGTTTTGAGAAATCGATGTTCAAAAATTTTTGGTCTGTATTCAGCCCATCAGATGTCAGTATGACAGAACATTTTTGCTAGTTTTGTGATAATTTTGCTAGTTTCGTAAGCTCATGGGAATGTACAGGTTATAAGCTTTAAAATGATGTATAAAGCTCTTTTCAACTCAAAACTGCGAAAGTTATAGCATTTCAAAAAATCACCACAAAAGCACTGCACAAAAGGATAGGAGAATAAAGTTTAAGACGTTTATAGGAATAAAATTCATAGGAATTATCAAAAGTCGATAATAGTAGCGACTTCGACTTCTTTATATAAAATGAAAACTTCTTAACAATCCGAAGTCGCCAGAGCACCGACTCCAGAAAAGAAAATTCCATAACCAAAAATTAGTTATTTCTCCTCCCATTGACTCACAGTTCTCCAAATTCTTGCAATCAATTCTACAAGAACAAAAAGTGCTCCTTCGTCGCATGTAAAATACATATGAGTCTTCGTAGGCAGGTTGTACATAAGCAAAAACTAGCCTGTAAAATACATATGAGTTCCGTAGGGAGGTTGTAAATTAAGGAAAACAAGTTGCAACTGCTTAACATATGAGCCTGTCCTACAACGAGGCTCATATTGGCGTATGTCATAATACGAATAATTTGCAGATATATATTTTACTTTTATATAAATACATACTGCATAAAGCTTTTCATTACAAATTATCCTGCACATAGCTTGTTGATCAGTCATTATAGTGTGCATATGCTCAATACGGTACGCCATGAGGCGCTCTGACTCACAGCCAAGTGGGAAAGCATTCTGCGTGTATGTGAAAGTGCTTCGAGAATGCATTAGGTTTACCGTGTACCACAGCGTATCGCGAAATATTAGGTGTGCCATAGTGTTTCAGGAAACATCAGGATGCACGTACAGTTCAGCTTGAGCAGTCGTAGTTTACTTCAGTCCATTTCTTCTGGGCCACAACGTCTATTCATTTTTCCGTAATGTAGATGAAGCTGAGGTTCTTTAATGAGGCTTTAATGTGGAATGCACTGTGACGCCAATATGAGCCTCGTTGTAGGACAGGCTCATATGTTAAGCAGTTGCAACTTGTTTTCCTTAATTTACAACCTCCCTACGGAACTCATATGTATTTTACAGGCTAGTTTTTGCTTATGTACAACCTGCCTACGAAGACTCATATGTATTTTACATGCGACGAAGGAGCAACTTTTGTTCTTGTTTTCTATTATTTTATATATGTATGCTCCACTATAGCCACTTTGAGCATGCAGTTCTGACAAACGTTGCTCAGCTCGCTGAGGGCTTTCATTTGATACCAAATTTGACCACTTTTGGAAAATTTCATTTTTGACCGAAAATCGCCTAAGTCCCCCACCCCACCCCACCACAGCACTCTATAGCCACTTTGAGCATGCAGTTCTATGACAAAAGTTGCTCAGCTCGCTGAGGGCTTTCATTTGATACCAAATTTGACCACTTTTGGAAAATTTCATTTTTGACCGAAAATCGCCTAAGTCCCCACCCCACCCCACCACAGCACTCTATAGCCACTTTGAGAGCATGCAGTTCTATGACAAAAGTTGCTCAGCTCGCTGAGGGCTTTCATTTGATACCAAATTTGACCACTTTTGGAAAATTTCATTTTTGACCCAAAATCGCCTAAGTCCCCACCCCACCCCACCACAGCACTCTACAGCCACTTTGAGCATGCAGTTCAATGACAAAAGTTGCTCAGCTCGCTTAGGGCTTTCATTTGATACCAAATTTGACCACTTTTGGAAAATTTCATTTTTGACCCAAAATCGCCTAAGTCCTCACCCCACCCCACCCCACCACAGCACTCTACAGCCACTTTGAGCATGCAGTTCTATGACAAAAGTTGCTCAGCTCGCTTACGGCTTTCATTTGGTACCAAATTTGACCACTTTTGGAAAATTTCATTTTTGACCCCATGACCTCCCACCGACCTGACCCTCCAGACGGCAAAGTGGAACCAGCACAGCAAGATGGGTGGGTCAGACGGCAAAACGGACACCGGGAATGAGCTGGGCGCACCAGAAAACCCCTATAGACAAAGTCTGGAGAGGCAAAGTAAAGCCTACTATGGACCTCCAGAAAGCGGTTACCGAACTGACCCCTCAAACGGTCAAGTGGAACCAGCCCAGCAACTTGGGCTAATCGGGCAGCAAAACTGATAGCGGGAATCGATTCTCCGTCCCAAAAAACCTTTGTATGCAAAATTTGAGCCACCCCTGTAGCAAAATAGGCGAAAAAATTAAGTTCAAAGTTCGACCCAACATTCACCAACTTTGGCCGGCCAGGACCGAAAAAGTACGCACAGAGACGGAAAATCATATCGCATTTGAACGACCCCGATATGTGTACTGTTTAACCATATAGTCATAGATACCCCATATACTAGCCCAATCTGACTTATTAAGGCGCCTTTTGGCATACTTTTTGGCCATTTAACGTTTTGGCCGACTTTGGCCCCCAGCCAAAAATTTTTTCCGGCTCTGGGAGGCATAAAAACTAGCTTATTTTCTTATTTTTGATTTGTACTACAAGAATATATATGGGTTTTATAGGCAAAAATTTTTCTATCTGTAGTTATTCAAGCTACAAAACCCCCTTATGAGACATCAAAAGCGAGAAACCGGAAAAAAAACATCACTCTCGTAAGCGATTTTTGGCATAACTTTTTAACGGAAAGTGGTACGGGCATGAAACTTCAGGAACATACTAAACTCGACACGTACAATTTTTTGCGCACATAATCTGCGCAGGATCTGCGCAGGAATCTGCGCAGCTTTTGCGCAGCCTTGTTTTACACGGTCATTCGACCATTTTCACTCATATTATAGGGGTCGCTACCGCGACCCCCTATGATTACCTTAAATCGTCTATCATATTTGAGTACAGAATCGGCAAAGTCCACTCGTTCCCGTTTCCCCACCAGGGCCCGTAGCCCCGGATAGTGATCCAGACCGATGTAGTCTCCATAGAAATTTCTATTGATGGAAAAGCGACGCCGTTCCTTCTTCTGATATAGGAGATCGCTGGCTAGAAACAAAAACAAAAATAATTTAAGATCAGGATTAATATTCCAATATTCATATTATTACCGTCAAAGTCATTTAGTTTTTCAAATTTTTTCAAAAATTCAAGTATAATTTTTCAAACAAACTCAGAAAAGAGCAGTCTGAACTAAAATATCCACTAGAATAGATATTATCATCAAAACAAAATGCACACAGTTTGGACGGATAAACTGAATGAAATTAGAAAGTTAGACTTAAAAATAGAAAAAACAGGCAACAACGCAAAGATAAAAAGTTATACTACGTAAAAATAAAAAATATTAATCACCTAAAACACCATTACCTTGCTGTTTAAGCCTGATGTAGTGTTTGTGGGCATTAAAGCGCCTGAAAGCTTTTTGTATGACTCTGGCATAGCCATCGTATTTTCTTTCACGCATTTCTTCAAGTAGAAAGAGCTGAAAGCAAGAAAAACAGATATCAAGAACAGAAAAGAAATCAATACTACGCTGTGGAGTAGCACTGGGAATTAGATCAGCCTGGTTAATAGTAAAGTCGACTCTTGCCTATTTCAGGCTAAGGCTTTGCCTTAACACGTTGAGTGTCACCCTACAGAAGTCAAAACCTTCATAAAATTGCCACTTCGTTTTATTGCACAGTTACAATGTATAGGTCATGCTGATTCCAAAACTACTAACGACTTTTTCCAAAAATGTTCCAGTAGATAGCAGTGGTCGAAAAAAATGTTGACGCCGATCGGCGTCATGGCAATCATTTAATGGTAAAAGATTTTATAATGGTGCAACAAATTTGTCACATGACGCCGATCGGCGTCATATGAACACAGTGAACGAGACTAATGAACAAAAGTAAGGTCGGTGTCATTGCAAATTTTGCAGGACACTGAAAATATAGTCAGGTTCCCAAAAATCGGTAACAAAGTTCCCAAAAAAACACCAAAATTTTTTCAAAGTTTTTTCAAGACGTTTCAGTCTTCTACAGCTGTTATTTTCTGTTTCAATGTTTTCGGATTGCAATAAAAGCTAATCTTCAAACAAATAACAGATCTCCCAACATAAATCATAAAAAAGGAAGAATAAGGTAAAATTGAAAAAACATATTTTGGCAGTCCTCGGCTCGAGGTGGTTGGCAAATTTTATTAGTAATCTGCTAGGAAATTGTTTGTTTGACCAAAGACGTAGATTCCAAAAACTTATTTACGTGTTTTAGCAAGGTATCTGGCTAAAAAGCAAAAAATATAGGTTGCTTTCAAAGCTTGTTGGTGATCGGAGAAATTTCGGGACACCGCCGTTTTTTCAAGTTTCATAGACAGAAAAACATGGAGAATTTGCCAGTGTGGACCATTTCTACATGCCACGTTTGCCTAAGCTTAAAAATTGCATTGAAAAGGTGCCTTTTGCATGACGCCTATCTTATCGTGGTTTGCCATGACGCCGATCGGCGTCAAGTGGCACTCAACGTGTTAATAACTACGGTATATTATTTTCATGACTGAAGGGCAGTAATTTTTCATTCATTACTCTGTAAAAGTGTTCAGAAATCAGGGTTTTTTCTAGGCTTCTTCTAATTTTTGTCTTGACCAAAAATCCTTAAAATTTGGCATTTTCTGAGCACCTTATAGTGAGTTGGAGGTCCCACAAAGAAGGGGTGGGAGGAAAGTGGATAGGGGCAAGAGTATCAGCTATGTATTCCAGGCAACGCTATGTATTATAAGCGAACTTATTATCATCGGCTGACCCCCCATAACTTATCAAAGAAATTCGCCTGCTTGCACGCAGCAGACGCACTTTGGCCCAACTGGCTAGTTGTTTTCGCAAGCATAGCGCGCAAATTTGCTTTGATGCGGGGGGGGGGGTGATTTATGGGGGCATTCGTTAGCGTGCGGAGGATGTAGCGAGCCCATAATACATAGCGTATGGCGCTTGTCATACTCTTATGTATTATTAAGAGTACATAATATAAGAGTGTGCCACTAGGCACACTCTCTGTTATCAGAGCAAAAACTATGCTCTGCTCGCTAACGGCCCACCCCCCCCCCGCAAATTAGACCCTTCACTTCAAAGAATTTTGAGCGCTATGTTTGTGTTCTAAAGCTCGAAGCAGGCACAAAATTCGCGCACGCACTGCTTGTGTTTTCGAGCTTAAGCGCATAAACATACAGCGAGTGAGCGTACCCCCGTTTCGACTAGGTACTGATTTGCGGGGGGGGGGGTCACTAGGGTCTGATTTGCGGGGGGGGGGGCCGTTAGCGAGAAGAGCATAGTTTTTGCTCTGATAACAGAGAGTGTGCCTAGTGGCACACTCTTATATTATGTACTCTTGATAGGGAGGACAAGTCAAGTGGGGAGAACCCTAAAAGGGAGAAGGCGGCCCCCTCATCTTCCTCCAGTAGAAAAAGCCCAGACAACTTAGAATGTTTGACTAACATAACGAAACCTAATAATAAAGATTTGAACACTGATAACCACGCTAAAAATATCCAATTTAGAATCAAGTTTAGTTTGAAATAATTTTTTAAGAGAAGCGACATTACATCCCCGCCCCCGTGAAGACAATATACTTCTCTCAGCCTTGAAATTAAGTATTCTAGCTTTTGCTTACAGATTCCGGATTTTTGATAAAAATTTTGGTTCTTCCCATCTGGTACTGATCACGGTCCATGTTAACGGATTTCAGGATGATTTCAATCCCCTGCTGAACATTCCCATTCCAGCGAGGCCAGGTCTGCGGTGTTAGAATGGCATACCTGGAATTAATAGTTTTACAGATATTTTTAGTGTCGATAAAATATATAGTAAAATACAATAACTAAACAACTATAATATTAAAAATGTGAAATGAGAATTAAGAAATTTAAGCTACATATGATCTCAAAGTGAGCTCAGAAGTCCTTTTATAATCAACTAGATCATACGAACGAGACAAAATAAATCATCACCGCTCACTCCAAACTGCAATTTTAGACTAAACAGTTCTTAACAGAAATGTTATTTTTTAAACAAAAATGTAACCTACATAGTATACAAGCGTCACACTCCTAGCTATCATGTACTCTTAGTAGTAACTACATACCTATGTAGAAACTTTTCAAAAGGTCGCCGGTAGGCAAAACCGGCCCGGCGAACCCGAATGTTTTCTCGAAGACCCAAATATTCGACCTGATGGAGGACTCGAGCCTCCTCCCAGTCCTGAGGGCGCTTCGTCTCATTGGGCTTGATGCAGCGAATGTAGTGGGGCTGACAGCGCATCAGAGATTTGACCAACTCATTGGCTTGAGACTGAAACAAAAACATAAGAAAAGAAGGAAATAATTTTACACAAAATAGTTTAAAAGGTAAAGTGTAACCACCGCATAATGATTCTCCTATACCACTTCCAGGCTATAGTGTGTCGGTGCTCATCGCCGAATGCACAGCTCCTGAGCCAGGACCCAGGAGTGGTGTCACCTCAAATGATAAGTCACAACCGTGGAGGAGGGGGCTAGCTCCTCAAGGCAGATGCCCTACACAGACTCCTGTTACCATTTCACACATAACACATAACAAATATTTTAGAAAATGGAAAACAAAAGAGAAAAATCTGTTAGTTGTAGAAAAAGAGTGAGCTCAGTCACAGATTGGTGAAATCACAAACAGATTTCATCCGAACGAGACATTTCAATCATCATTGCTCAATCTGGTCATTTGAGGAAAACTGTACAAAATATCGAAACTTTGGCTCCAAAAGATATTTATTTACTGTCATGTCTAGAGGATTTACTTAACTTGGCCCACTTGGTTAGCACAAAAGCTCCTTTGAAAATGAGTCCTGTTCTATATGCTGAGACAAAAAAACGTACTCTAATTTTGGTTCCACAGGTTGTGGGGCGGGATTTAGCACCAGTTGTAATGTTTTCCGGAAACAGGCTAACAATGAATGGACTGAAATAGAAGAAAAAGTAAACAAAGACGGCACACCAGAAAATGCAAATTAAATTAGATAACACCGACCATGCCACAAAGACGGTTAGATTATTCAAGGAGACAGATTGCAAAAAATAACTGTAATAGAAAATTTTGATGCCAAGGGGTCGATAAAGCGCCTGCCTGGGCAACTCGGTGGTTCGATTCCAGTTAGTTACATTTTTCATGTAAAAAAAAGACAGACACAAAAGACCAACTTAAAAGCAACCTCAGTTCAAATTACTTTTGACTATTCTGCATCAACTGGACCAAATCTGGCGACAGGACGTCACGATTTTTATCGCAGAAACCGTCCACAGAATAGAACACCTGCCCCGCATAATGATCTATCTTAAACTCCACATTCAAACAGCTGAGATGATCATGTTGGGGAATTTGAGATTTCAATTTCTGAAAAAAACGCACGAAAACAGATCAGACACTAATTCCACGCTTTTATTCAGGTTTTATGTGCCACACATTGTCATCTTCCCAACCTGTTGAAAATTATATAACCAAAGCAAATGAGAAGATTCCAAGAAAACTTATTTTTCTTGCAAAAATTTAACCTGAAGAAACTTCTGATCCACCCCGGTAGATTCGCCATGCACCTGGGCGCAGACATCGTCCAGTATGCAAATTATGCCCGGCGGTTTCCTTTCCTCAATCAGTTCACACACAATTTTATTGTTGAAGAATTCAATGGGCGTCCACTTAATGCCCTCCTGTTGATACTCTTCCTAAAAGAGCGGAAAGCAAAATGAGACTTGATAATAAGACAAGATCTTCCCCCTCGGGATGCTGTTAACATGTCCATGTCTTGTGGTCGGCCATTGTTATAAAACAAGGGAACTTCGGTACCCCATGAGGGGGGGGGGCATAGTTTTGAACAAAATTTGCGAATTTTACGTTTTTGTGCAAAAAATACCAAAAACCGCTAAAAATGACTAATTGCAGGTATTTTTAAGCTAAAATAGCAAAAATTTCGTAAAAAAAACTCGGGCGAAGCCGGAAAAATTTTTGAAAATTTAGGTTAAAATTTGACAATTTTTCGGGTTATGGGGAAGGTCGCCGAATAAGGGGGGACCCCCCACGCCCCAGTAAAAACAAACCAGTAAGCATGACGATAATTCTCACATGTTTGCTTCTTAACGCAGTCATATCACGTCATTGGTCCGAATAATCTCAAATAGTTGTGCACTCAAACCATAGTACGACAACAAGAAAATAAAAAGAAAATACGCATACTGCGTAACAAAAACAATCAGAGACAAAAAGCACACACCTGCTCAGCTTTAAGTGTAAGCTCAATAAATATCTGCTGCAATTTTTCATTGACATAGTTGATACAGAACTGTTCAAAGCCGTTCTTTTGGAAAATTTCAAAGCCATAAATATCCAAGACTCCTATCGTTAATGATTCCTTGTCATTTCGCATTGCATTATTTACAGCCTAAAACAAAAATATCATCGCTGCACAAAGTTAGCCAATGAACAAAGAAATCAGGACCGCGTTGCAAAAGATCCTCCGAAGCCTAGGCGCTCCTAAGACCAGCTTTGGTGCTCACTTAGGAGAATTGGGTTTCAAAAGATTCTCCTAAGCTAAAAGTACTATCCAACACTCCTACAGGGGTGGCGCCAGCTAGACTAAGGAGAAATCTTCTGAAACGGGTTTAGGAGGTCTCCTAACTGCCTTCTGAAAAGGTCCTAGACATCCTTCTAAGTATCCTTCTAGGCGGGTACTTAGGAGAGTCTTTTGCAACGCGGCCCAGCAAACTATATACACAAGCAATAACAGAGTCTACAACTGAAACACGAAGCATTGGTTGAAATTGAAAGGTACTCAAAATCGTACATTATACAGGATATTTTTACAGGACGAGCCCTCAACAAAACCGACCTCACCCGAAATTTTAGTCCGCTCGGGATTGTTTGGGAGCCCAAATTTTGGGAAAAAGGCCAACTTTCAAAAAACTTTACCAGTTTTTCCAATTTCCCCCTAAAATGTCTATTTTCAGCATACATATGTATGTATGTACATGTTGAGAACATTTTGCGTTTCTCCATGCAAAATACGCCAAAAATACAAATTCTTGCCTTTTTTTGCAAAACCCCTTCCCCTTCCAAAAATTACTTCGGTTACTTCCGTCTCCTATGGAATTCCGCTCCCCCACCCTAAAAATATCCTGTGTTGCACATACGTATAAACCAAAAACTACTAGTTTTTGCATCAAAGTTGTTAACACTTTGGTTTGTTGTATACCTTAACGAGGTAGTCAAACAGCCTGGAGTAGAGCGTTTTAGCCCAGGCATCACGAGCATAGGCAGCCTGTTCCACATTCAAGGCCACATCAATGGCCTCTGTCGTTTTGCCCCATTTAGACTCCATAACTCTGGAGGTTAGTTTAACCTTAAGGCTATCAGCACTGATACCCAGCAGATAGCTGGGAAAGGCAAGAACTGAAAACAGAAAAGAACAAATCAAAATATCAAAACAGTACAAAAACAAACAGTGATAATCACACAATATCAAGTCACAAATATTCAGAGAAAAATTAATTAAAAATTGCTGCCCAGGCTTTGCCTTTGTGACCGTATAGGGCAGGCATTACTCGATGATTACTGCCTTAAGCAGCTCTATCCGTCTGCCAGTCCGAGTTTACTTCATAATCTGTTGTACTCTAGCATGCCTCATTCTATTTTCGGTGGTTATCAGGGAAGCGGGACGTTGGAGTGGCCACAATAGTTGCCACAATAAACAAAATTTAATTAAAATTAATTTCTTCAGTTGTCTTTACACTCTTCATTATCAATGGCCGCAAAATTGTTGGCGTTTTCCTGGAAAGCGATGTTGCCAATGTGAAGGACTCCGGCCACCAGTTTCAGGATTTCCAACTGAACGTCCTCTGGAATCCCAATCACCTGCATGGCAGTCTAGAAACAATAAAATAAAATAAAAGCAGAAGAAAGGCATAGATAACACAAATCACCAAATTAAAAAACAAAAAACAAACTGAAGAATGAAAGTAAGTTGCACAGCGCATCACCAAGCACCCGAAAAAAAATCGGGAGCCTGGTGGGACTCCAACCCACGGTCTCTTATTAAACGCGCAGACACTTTCCCAACTGAGCTACAGATGCTTCCGTGGATTGAGCTCAAGCCGAAACTAGAATCCAACGTGCTCAACTTTATACAAAACACGAAATCAATTGAATAACAAAACAAAATACGAAAAATAGAGATGCACCGGGGCCGGGATCGTAGCCCAGGCCGGGGCCTGGAAATTTGGAGTTTAAACTGAAAACTTTCAAAAATGTTCTTAAAAATTCAAATTTTGCGATAATTGTCAATACACAAACGTAACTATTGTTGTTTTCAGTCGAATCGGTAGAGAAAACAAACGATTCGCAACACTTTGACCTTTTTGACTTTCAAAATTTTGGCCAAAAAGTTTCAAAAATTTCGCTAATTTTTGGGCCCCAGTCGGGACCGGGGCCTGACTACCGCGGCCGGGGCCGGAGCCAGGCCCCGGTGCATCCCAAACAAAAACCTAGGCTACCCTACCAAAGTGGCCTGAAAATCAGCGGAATCGTCAATATCGTCCACTTTATAGACGCCGCTCTGATTCAGATAGTAGTAGTAGTCCGGCTCCGTCACCCCCAGACTGGATCGCATCTCCGGGGTGGAGGCAAAACAGAGCTGATAGAAGATGTGAAAATTCCGCTCAAACTCATTCTGACTCACCACTCTTGACTAAATTAAATCATAAAAGATCTCAAAAAACATTGGAAGTGACAAAAACACGCTAGTCGCGTCTGGTTTTCAAGAGAACTGACATTGGCTAAACAGAAATCTATAAAGTCGTCACTTATATACTAAAACGCGCCCTGCTTACATCTCTTGCTTCTTCGACTTACAAACAATTGGAACCAATACGAAAACTGCAAGGAAATACCAAGAGTGCATAATTGCACTATATATTAGAAGAATAGTAAGCCACTAGAGGGCATCCTGATTGACCACCGAAGACGACGACGACGAGGGCTCCTCTTCTTGGCATTGCGTAACGGTGCTCCGACCACAATACGCGAATGTTCCCCCGTTTGGTGGGAGGGTCGACAAGCATACCCCCTCCCCGTTTGGTGGGGGGGGGGGTATGCAAAAGGGTCCCCGTTTGGTGGGGAGGATAGGCAGAAGGGGGTCCCCGTTTGGGGGGGGGGGTCTCCAAGTCAGGCTAAGATTGGCTGAATCTGATTGGCTGTTGATTACCCCCCCACCAAATGGGGACCTCTTTTCTGCTACCCCCTCCCCACCAAACGGGGGAACATTCGCGTATTGTGGTCGCAGCACCGTTACGCAATGCCGAGAAGAGGAGCCCTCTAGTGGCTTACTCTTCTTTTTATAATAGTGCAATTATGCACTCTTCGAAATACCTTTTCTAGTAGAAAATTTGACACCTTTCCGCCGCCTGGTTCACCGCCCCGTGAAAACTGAATCTCAACGTATTTTCCCTGGAAAAAACAGAAAACATTTACAAAATGTTTACACAGACTATTATTAGCTTAAACACAAGACTCACAAAAAATTTTTAAAAATCTTAAATTTAATTGGAAGATATCGCAGAATTAATCTACAGCTGGAAGATACAGTACCTGTAGGACGAAGTTTTGTTATCAAGTAAAGGAGGTATATACAGTAAGCCCCGCGACTTACAAATCGACTGGAATTATTGTTTCGAACAGTTTTGGCATTTCCGAAAGCTTCTAGCAACGGGTTTGTTTCCAGGATAACATCTTTGATATGCTAAAAACGAATGCAAAACGCATAAAAACTCGACAGAATTTACAAAATAAACACCCACAAATTAATAATAATAAATAAGTATATATTGCAGTACAACTCCAAAACACTGTACTTTAGTTTTATAGACTACGTTTACTCCGTTAGCAAAGTCAGTATAGAACAAGTAGGAAAAATGCTCCTTGCAGTCGCATGTAAAATGCAATATGAGCTATGAGGGTCAACATTTAAATGTGTCAAGGACAAGATTTAAAACGTCTAATATGAGCCAGCATCTAAATCGGTAAAGGACAAGATGTAACTGGCTAATATGAGCCGCTACGTTTCTCTTGGGCTCATATTGACGCTCGCTGCCGTGGTTTCAACGGCTTAACATCACGACATCATACCTTTTGCCTACAGACTTTTTACTTTTATTCCCAAGTCTTTGAACAAATCCTCACCGTTTTGCGTATATAATATCAATAGCTTCATGTAATGTTTGGTTACAGATGTCCTGCCTGAATCTAATTTTGCCAGCTCAAACAC
>JASAND010020074.1:0-19349 GCA_030248195.1 Trissonchulus latispiculum | reverse complement strand
TGTGCGTGCTAAGCTAACAGCCAAACATCCGAAATGTTTTCACCACAAATTGGCGTCGAGTGAATCAGTCACGCTCTAAAGCTCGATGCAACAACTCAGTTAGTCCGTTAATTGAAAGCGTCACTTGCGAGCTTCACATAACGGGTTAACTTGATTTATGAGGGGCCAATGGGGAAGCCAGACGAATTTTTACTATATATACTCTACTGACAGAAAGTATGCTTAGTGATAACAGTTATTGTATGCACTCTTCTGGGCTTATTCTAGGGAACTTTTCTTAGGGGGGCTCTTTGAGGGAGGCGAAAATTTTTCAAAATTTTTCTAAAAACGTGCAAAAAAATTGCACTATTTTTATAGTAATCGCCAAAATAAGCGGACTTAGTGCTTAAGGGAGGGGGGGGGGGTAACTTTTTTGCCGATTTTTCGACCATCTCCGATTTACACATTTTAACAAATTTTTTAGTCCCCATCGGTCCTCAAAACAAGACAAGTGCGTTTTGCGTAATACTGCCTGCTTCTATCGTTCTGTAGTTGTAAAGCTCTTCAAAGGTGACCTTGACATGTGTTAAACATAGGAAAATGAAAAAGTTAGGTTAAAAAGTTTGTGGCAGAAAAATTTTTTTGCTGTATGAAAGATACAGCGCTGAAACTTTCAACATATTATGTCAAGGACATATTGTAGAGTGCATCTATCTAGTTTAATGCAATTCTGTTGAATGACGGATTTTTGGAGAATTTTTCAAGCCAGAATTTCGGAAAATCGACCATTTTTTGGACCATGTAAAATAAGCTCAGAAACTTGCCACAATACAACAAATTTTGCTAAAAATGACGATTTTTCACAATTTTCACATTCTTTTGATAATTTTTCATTCATTATGTGGTAAAAATCACCATACTTGGCAGATTAATATATCCATGTCACATAATGTGGCCAAAACAAATGGGTCAACATTGAACATAACTGCTGTGGCGTCACCTTTGATCTTTATAGGTAAAAATCCCAATTTTTAAATTTTTCCAAATATAGACAATTTGGTATCAGTCGATAGCTAATGAAACGAGGAGCAACTTTTCTCACAGAACCATGTATCTAAAATGCTGTCTGTGCAAGATAAAATGAGTTCAAGTTATACTTAGCAGTCCTCCAAAGTTAGGTCAGCGCATCAGTCAAGCATGCATTGTGAACGCCTGGATAGCTAGGCTTGAGCCACGAGTGCACTTAAAAATTAAATTAGCAAAGGGTTTAATTTGGTGTATCGGTTAACCCTCTTCTTGGTCGCGATCGGTCTCCACCGGACCTTGCAGAGCTCATCACACGAAATTTCAAGTTTTCCGGCTTTGAGCCTGAATGACTCAGTCATAGTTTGATTTCGAACACTAATATTTTGTCTTGTATTTGAGAACATATGGGAGCATAAATGAGCGAAATCCCTGACTATAAATTTTTGATGAAAGTGAGCCCCCCCCCCTTTAAAAGTCTAAAATCTACTAAAAATCTCCAGCGAAGCTGAAAATTTTTGAAAAATTTGGCCTTCTGAGCGATTTTTTCAGGGCAAAAGTTCGTACCGAAAATGGCATCATCCACTTTTGTTTGGAGTGGGATTTGGGGGGGAAGAAGGGTGTTTAGGGCGGCCCTCCCCTCACTAGAATAAGTCCAGCTCTTGGTTATACCCGTGCTGTGCTTGATATATAACGGAACAGAGAAATTCTGGACCAAACATACAAAACACACGGAGGCAGTAGAAACAACGCAAAAGTGTAGGCCCAGCTGGGATGGCTATTGCATAAAGCAGAATTTAGTTGAACTATAGATGAACGGTTTCACAAAGTCATAGCAGAGTAAATTCAAAAAATTCCCAAACAATTAAGAAAGAGAGAGATTCGTAGAACGTAAGAACATCCATTTCAAAAAAGAATGTAACAAAATGACACATTTTCTGAAAAAACAATGCTTGTATATTATTTTCTTTCCTGCAGGTTTATATTAGCTACCACAATGAAAGCTTAAATTTCATTCCATTGAATCCAAGAAAAGGCGAATATCTCTAAATATTTGGGGACGATAAAATTTTTCACATAATCGTTAAAAGCTTGATTTATGCAATGCCCACAAATTTTATAAAAAGGAAAACCTACTTCTAGTGATATCTTTCCAAACCAGCTAAAGAATGTGCTAACATGGCATCTGACAAAGCCAAACAGGTTTCGTAATAGCAAATAACACACAATCTGAAAAGCACAACTCCATTATAGAATACAGTAAAAATAGAATACCAAGTACCAAGAGCATGACAATGTATTAAAAATAGAAAATAGTTAAAACCAGATAGCAAAATATCAGCTATATTACGCACTTACCACAACCCAGACGGCATAAGAGTGAATTTCGTTGCAGTCGTTTTTATCTCTACACGTTAGCACAACTCCACAATATCCCTAAACAGAATAGGATTATTTTAAACATAAAACAAAGAGACAAGTGCTAAACAAATTGTTTGCAGCCAGCATATAATAAGTTTCCATTTTGCAGAAGTGCAAATCTAAATACGTAATTATGAACTTTCTCATGGTGGGAAAACGGACAAAATTTGTCAGGATAACATGTGCGTACTTATAGACATAGTAAAAAGAAGTAGTTATTTGTAGACAACAACAACAACAATCCTATTTTAGTATAACTAAAACTCATGAAAAAGTAAACTTCAAATCAAAACAAAATAAACATTGTAATTTTAAAGGTATGTAGTACAGTCGCAGTCACTAACCAAAATCCCAGCAACACTGGCAAAGGTTAGCAACAAAGTTAGTCGTCTGGCAAAGATGTTCCCAGATTGGCCATCAGGAAGAATCGACGTGTGACGACAAACATAACTGAGTAAAGCAAACGTCATGCCCACAGGAGCTGACTAAACAACAAATAACAGACCATACAGAAAAAGAATTCTTAGAATTTCAAAACATCCCAATACACTATAAATACATAGGCGCACGCATTGAAATAATGTGTTTGCAATTAAATAGTCAGCCAAACCATTGAGTGACTGTGAGGGGGCAAATGAACACGTTCTAGGATCGAAAGTTTTGTTGCTTCAGATAAATAAAATGTTTCATTGAAAAATGCTTTACATTACATCTCGCCATTTTGACAAGCATCTGTGAAGGAGGAAAGAGAGCTGTTTTCGTGAAGAAACCCTTAGATAACTAGCTCGAAGAAAATTTCCAACGAAAAATTTAACCAGTCAATTGTGTCTTCAGCTAGGTCATTCTGATAGCAAATTAGCTTCAAGTCATCACATTAGAACAATGGAGCAAAAAAATTTCTCAACCTACATATCGGTCTAATCTCCACCGGAACCACCACTCAGAAACACTGTCTTCAGGATAGACAAACAGAATTCGCCAAGGACGCACCAGGAATACACGTTCGAAGAATACCTATTAATGCACTATACCATTATCAGTGGTACTTAGGCAAGAAAATGCTATTAACTCGGGAATGTGGCAAGAAGCACTCCTGTTAAAACGACAATGAGTTTGAGACTATGAGACGAAAGTGCATTTTCACAATTAAGCAAGCTAATTACAGATTATGCAATATTAAGAGCCAAAAATTATAGAGCCAAAATTTGCCAACTAATCCAAAAGTTGAAAACCAACATTTTCATAGTACCATTTTTGAGTCCTCAGCCTGCGTGAGTGCGGGACCTTGGGGAAACGGTCATGCCATGGCTGGGTATAAATAAGCTTGATGAAGCACAGTGTGGCTGGGCTCCGTAGCTTCCAGCCAGACATAGGGTGGGTGAATTTTTTCGGACCTGGCCGGTGTATTTTTAAACTTTTCTATATTGCATAAAATACGAAGCGGTATATTATAACACTATACCTCACTTAGGTACAGAAAGGAAACCACTCCGTACAAAACACACAGCTTCACGGCGGCATAAATGTAATGGGCACTGTTTGCTGCAAAGAAAACAGAACCAATCAAATAGGAAATCAGTAAAACCCATAAACAAACACTCACTGTTTAGATTTGAAAAAACTAACAAAAGCCGACAGAAGCGACAAGCAAATATCCATCACTCTGTTGACGTAAAATTTAAATCACTACTCTCAGGATCATTTTTAAGACAGGTTGAAAGAAAAAAACGAAGTATATAGCTCCGCCATACATTGAGAGCCGTCATTTTGAGGACCACAGTAATTTTGTTTAAAAAAGGTAATGGTAAAGGTAATCCCCGGAGAATTCTCCTACCCTTGTCAGGGTATAAGGTGCCGGTGCTCATCCCCGGATACACAGCCCTTCAGCCAGTAGTGTCACCTCGAATGATGACTACAACCGCGGAGGAGGGGCGAGCTCTTCAAGAAGGCAGATGCCCTACACGGCCTCCTGTTACCTTCCAACATCAGTGGTACCCATTTACCGACCAAGTAAGGATGGATAGCTGGGTTGGCTAGAGCCCACGGCGAACCGATATGTGCTTAGACCCTTGCTTAAGGGGATTTGTGAAAGCCTTGCGGGAGCGGGGATTCGATCGTCGGGCTATCGGATCCAAAGTCGGACGCCTTACCACTCGGCCGTCACGGCACACACGGTAATTTTGTTTACGGAAGGAATTTTTTGCATTTTTCACAATTTAGACATCTAATTTTAATAAATACAAGCTAGTTCATAATTTAAGAAGTCTTTCCATACAATAGCTCCTCCACATTATACAGCTAACTTTCACTGGACAAGGCAAAGCTCCTAAATAAAAGTTACAAGAATACGTAACTACCTTCTGCAGCTTTTTCACTGGAACGTGGCGGGAAAACCATGGTGACGTAACAGGCCAGAAACCAAAATGATACCAACGGTACGAAGTAGTAAAACTGATAGGGACGTCCCATTGTCAAGCACAACAAAAGTACCAAAAAATTATAACGAAATAATACCTAAACAGCGACAAAAATTAATGGAAGATAGCCATGCCTATTAAAATGAATCGGAATAAAAAAGGAACCTAACTATATTAACAAAAATGCAGCAAAAACGTTGCTCTCTCTTTAGGCACTGTATTCTAACGTAGTGCCTGGTGTGCCGCAGACACAACAATTCCCAACCCAATAAAAATCAATTTATATAGTAAGCTTACCGTAAAAACCCGTTTTAAACTGTAATCCTGGGTGGTCCAGAAATAACAAAAATGGCAGTAACCAGACAGGAACAGATAACTTGACACGAGAAATCGAACAAGCATATAAATAGGTAGCTGCTAAAATCCAGCAACAAAAATTGATGAATAACTTTTTCAAGCTTTAGCTGCCAAAATAAAATGATCGCAACATACGTACATACAATCAAGAGTGTATAATAACGATCAGAGTGACAAGAATCACACTCTTAGTGGTTAGACCGAAGACACGATTTGCACGATAATGGATGATCCCAAAATTGGACCCTAATGACCTGTTTCACAAATCATTACGTGGTCTAAAGGGGGAAACGATTGTTCGCTTGTATATATGTGTCCGTGTAGCTCAAAAAGCATCAGCAGTATAGTTTCGTAATTTCGAGCTTCAACAAAGCATACAACGGAGTGAGCGTATCCAATAGGTAATCGCTTGTTGGGGGAGGGGGCTAGTCGTTATCGTGCAAACCGTGTTCCCAGTGTAATAACTTTGTCCAATGTTTCTGTAGATGAACCGCTAGATTCAAGCAAGCATGGATATAATACATTTCATTCCAAATTTTAACCTTTCAAAAACTAAGGATGTAAAGCGGGCCTGTCACACTCTTGGTTATCATGTACTCTTGATAGAGATGTCTACTGCAAAGATAGTTATTCAGCCACACTATAAAGATAATCGTTCAGCCATTTTCGTCGAGTATATAGCTCGATCAACCCAAAATTATCATAAGCTGCAATGATCAAGTCAAACAATTCATAGACGTCCATATTAAACTGTTTGGCTCAAGATCTTGAAACGGCAGAGAAAGCAAATCTATGAAACTAAACCTAAGACTGGTATGAGGATACCGTCCTTGACTACGTATATACTTCATAATCGTTAAGAAGAATAAATAATAAGTACAATCTGTGCATCATGGTGAAGAAAGATACATCGTAAAAATTAAGATCAAAATCTAAAATCCAACGAAGACTCACAGAACTAGCACCAGTCATATGATAAATAAGAAGAATCAGCTGCATCCAGCCTTTCCATTCATTTGTCTGTTCACGATTAGCAAAGGTTGTCTACAAAAACACGTTCGTATAAATGAACGTATGTAAATGTAGTCTAGCACCCAAAAATGTCAGAATCACACTACAAAATTGAAAAGAAAAACTAAAAAAGACAATTAGTGTATCACTTTCATGTACGAACCCCATTTTCAGCAGTATTATATCCTTTCTTCTTCAACTAAGATAATGCTTAACATATAACTGACCATTAAATCTACTAAGTGTAAAGAAACAGCAGTTAGTGGTCACCTGTTTAGATCTTTCAACAAAAAACAATCCAAGAGCACCAAGATAGCACACAGGTAGGAAAAAATTGAAATATGTAAACCATTTATTTTCCTTCATAAACATGGAAGTCCTATAAGAGGTAATAAAAGAAGACTTGCTTAAAACCTAAACGAACCTCTAAAATCTGTGATGGTGTTCCGTGTTACAGGAATTGCTGCCACAGTAAAAGCAAACTGTTCCAAAGAATCAATTAATAATTTCACTCTACGGTCAATAATTTATCAAGTAGCATCCAGCTACTAACGTTACCATACCACAAAGGAGCTTTATGCCAAAATGTTTAAGCTAAAATCAAATCATCAAAAATGAACTACCGGTCACAAACAAAAAAGAAGATCATGATTAAGGCAGTACGAGCAGCAGCACACAGTGGAGACATCTGATAGGTATGGAAATTACTCAAAGGAATGTCCGGACCATCTTGAACCACACCCACCACACTTTCAACTAAAACAAGACAGACTGTGCTGGGCTTTTTTACTGGGGAGGGGGTGGGGGGCGCCCCCCACTTTTTGGGTTCCCCCCCCACTCGACCCCTTCCCCCCACTTTTTTGGGCTTCCCCCCCACTCACCATAAGGTGCCCAGAAAATGCCAAATTTTAAGGCATTTTGGTCAAAATTTTCCGGCTTCACCGGAATTTTTCGTCAAAAATCGTCTATTTTGGTACTCAAACTCGATTTTTGAGCACTTTTTAGCATAGTTATAGCAGTATATGTAGAAAACAGGCTATTTTCACTGCATTTTTATCGATTTTAGACCACTTTGGATTCCCCCCCCCCCGGTTCGGTCCCCCCCCCCCCCACTCGTGGGGGGAGGCTCCCCCACTAGTGGGGGGGGGGGCTCCCCCACTCTCCCCACCCCCACTTTTTTCGCCTACAAAAAGCCCAGCTGTTGTGCAACCATTCATAAAGCATGGAAGCTTAAGAAATTGGTTTAGCAACACAAAGAGCTAGTTATCGACAAACGAAATTATTACGGCTAAACCAGAGCAAGGACTGTCTGTGAAGTCTACAATTGAGGGCATACATTAACATAGGGCCGGGTCCTGGGGGGGCTTGTCTCCAAAAAATTTTGAGGAGGATTGTACCTTGAACTAAAATTTTCAGGGGGGGGGGGTTGCACATCAAGAATAAATTTATGAAATTTTTTGAAAAGTTAACGCAAATTTTATTAAAATTAGCGATTTTTTATCAAAATTTACAACAAAATCTTCAGGGGGCTTAGACCCCCCCAGACCCCCCCCCCCGCGTTAGCCTATAATTAAGTCCCTGTTTTAATGATATGAACAAATCAAACAATAAATAACTGTTAATACCATTGTCGGTTTTTGCATCACTAATCTTTACAGGCTTCAAGACTGAGCGACGGCAAAAAATCAATGAAAGCCCACAGAATAGAACACTACAAAACACAACGACAAATAAGTAAACTTGAATAAGAAGTAAAACAACTAATTAAGACAACAAAGACAATTACCTAAACAATCCCAGTTAAGCAACTATTGCAAATTGCAAAACACTGTCTGGCTTTTCCTACAGGGGGGGGGGGGGGGGGTGGAGGGCCTCCCCAGAAATTCGTTCCCCCCAGACTTGGGTCGCCCCCCCAGGATTCGGGCCTTCCCCCCCCAAAACCTTAAAGTGCCTGGAAAAATAGGGTTTTGGGGGTAAATTTTGAAAAATTTTTCCGGCTGCGCCGGATTTGTACCTAGTTTTAAGCATTTTTAGCTATTTTAAGCTTAAATTTAAGTTAAAAATAGTTAATTTTTAGCTCTGCAGCAAAAAAATAGCTATTTATAGGCATTTTTCGGAAAATTTTTCTGCCCCCCAGAAATCCAAGCCCCCCCCCAGATCTGGGGGGACCCCCCAGACTTCCCCCCCCAGAAATTTTTGCCTAGGAAAAAGCAAAGACTGTCAACAATAAAATAAAAGACCGGGATATAAAAGGCTGTTACTAAAGTATACAGGAAAGTACTGTACGTACATTACACCATAAACGGAGATGACAACAATCTGGAGCATAGACCAAGGCTCAGATCTACTGCAGCAAGTACCATCACTGTAGTTCATCAGATCATTACAGAACAAATTCAACAGTATCTGCCTCTCCTGAAATACAACTTTACTGTTCAATAGCAACTTATGTACATCTGCAACTACTTCTACAAATATTTTCAATTGCACATGAATCAAATAATTCGCCTATGCGTGTGCAATGGAGCACTACTAGGTTTATCTGACTACGCTGAAGCGAAAATCAACATGAGTTTTGTTTGATCGATCCACCAAATAATGTGTACATATAAAAATTTAAAAACAGACAAGCAAATTTCAGATTTGTTAAGAGCTGTATTAAGAATGTTTTATAACTTTTGTACAAATGACAAAAACATAAAGCTAACAAACGCATGGTGACAATGTTGTAAAACCCACATATTTTAGAGCAGTAGGACCGATCAAAAATCCGTCCGCTGTATCCTCATTAAAACCTTCTGAAAGAAGCCGTGCAGAATACCAAAGCTTTACTTGAGATTTTTCTCTGAAATAGAAAAACTATGATACACTATCAGTGCAACGGTCACACTTCGCCAACAGCATGTTCTGTTCGAACTAGTCCAGAAACTAGGATATTACGCTCAATTACACTAAATACGTATCTGTATATACGTATACTGAAATTTATTCCTGCCTATTTCCGCGAATCGTTTACACTATTATTAGCGCAAGCACGATAAATGCAAACAAAGACTGCAGACTAAACACTAAACGAAAACGAACAGGGTTTTCTCGGCAACAAGATTGTATTTATCTATAAAACTATTCTTTAGTGCAGAATGGTTGGCGGACGATTTGGTTTCAAGAACGGGTCCTAAAATAAAGCCGCAGTTATTTACACAGAATAAAATTGTTGACGGCAGCATCTAAATGCAATGCAAAGCAAATGCAATCCTTAATCACGACCAAACCAATAAACCTATTTATAATGACCGACATAATAATGAATCTGAATGAATCAAGGGTCGGGGGTTAGACATCGGTTAATCGGTGGTTCCCGATCCTGCTACACACATTATTTGTATGCGACGTTATCATGCTGTTCTATGTTTTGTATGGTTACGAATATCATTAGTTGTTGTTCTTGTTTTTTTTGGCGATGAACGCTTGTTTTCTGAACTAACCTTTTTAGTTAATATTCTTTCATTGTGCTGGCGAATAAACATTACATTACATTACATTACAATCTAACTGATAACCCTTATAGAGGTCGGGGGAAAACCAAGGTAATCACATTTTGGACTCTGCAGAACTACCCAGTGGAACAATCCGGCTATACATTATTTTCTTATCGAGCCCTCTGTAGACTGTCATTTTGGTATATAAATCGCCTCTAAGTCTTGTCGTCAATTAGTAATTAACGGTTAATTCGCTGGGGTAAAAACCAATGGCGGGAAAAAACCAAACGACGGGAAGAACCAACCCTATGTTCGGTCAGGGTAACTCCAGTTAGCGATTTTATGCATGAAACAGCTAAAACCGGCATTGCTGACTTCATATCTATAGTTATAGTAAAATTTGTAAAACTTTTAAAATTTGATGAAGTGTGCCAAATAAATCACTCACTCGCAATCCAACTCGCTCACTATACAGGCATACTGACGCTCGAAAATGGAGCAGAGTCGATAGGCGTTCCAGTTTCAATGTAGAAAATGCGGTATTCTTTACACTTGGGGCGGATTAGCTTTAAACTGTATATACCACGCGATAACGGAGACTCTCCCCAGCTGTCACACATTTATCAATATAAACTCTTAAGACATTTGCTATAGGAACTCAAAGGAGAAATAAGAAGGATCCTGTTTAAACTGTGTTAACTTCTTAAACAGAAACCTTTCCTAGGACATAGCAAAAACATCAAGGTTGCCCATTTAGTTTCTTGATTTTCAGAAAAATCTGATTTCAACTACGATCATCTACAGAATAAACGGAGAACAAAAAGGTTCTAGAGTTCGTTACGGTTGCAATTACAAGCCGCTTTAAAAAGTTAAGTACCTTGCATAAACCACAAAACCTTCATTTTTCTGGATTCAAGTCGATTCAAAACAGGCACCAACAGAGACATATTCACTAAAATTAACAAAATAAAAGCTGAAAACCCCACTTCATAACTATTTAGGTAGTTTATTGGGTTTATGATCTGTGATTACATCCTTTGACTACTTTATGTATATTTTTACGACGGCACACACAAATAAATGCGCATTTTTTACCGAAGGAAGGGCGGCCCCCCCCCTAAAATGCCTTAACCCCTTCCTCCCCGAAAATGCATGCAAAAAATATTTTTAGCTTAAATCCTGGCACTTTTGAGAACTTTTTGCCTTTCTAAATACGCCAAAAAATACCACAGCTCATTAAAAATACCCTTGTGTAGTAAAGTATCACAATAATGTGATAAGTTTTCTGAATGATAGGAGTGACAAATCTGTCAAGGAAAAAAATTGGTAGGTAGCGAAAAAGGGCACCAACAACTCATCCGGGGGTTTTCAAGCAAAAGTAAGTGGAGGGAGGTCCAAAGTGGGGGCGGATAGAATTGGCTAACAGTGCTAAAAATACAGCATAAAAAGCCTGTTTTCCATTATAGTGCTATAACATAGCTAAAAAGTGCTCAAAATTACGTTTTAGAACCAAATTAGACGATTTTGATCAGCCGGAACACTTTTGAAAATTTTTACCACAAACCCTAAAAATTTGACGATTTCTAGGCACCCCAGGGTGAGTGGGGAGCCCAAAAAAGTGGGAAGAGGGTCGAGTGAGGTGAGGGATCCAAAACGTGGAGGCACCCCCCCCCTCCAGTAAAAAAACCTGTCATACGCATACGGCTACAAATCTAATAACTTGTAGCTAGCATAATAAGCTAACCTTTATAATCGTGCAAACCATGTGTAGATCCATTTGTTTCAGCAATAGTTAACTGAAAAGAAAGAAACGAACGTTGGATTATACAAGACAACAATTCATAATGATTATACGTAGGATTATACACTTGACTACACATATCATACTGACTGTTTTGTGACATTCCCCTCAAACTAATCATGAAGACGCAATATCGCCATCGAAACTTATAGTCTTCACATACTAAAAAATTTAAAATCATAAAAATTAAGAGCACAACTAACCGCAGCAGATCCTAGAACCAGAAGCTGCGGACTTGATTTCCTTTCGTAAATTTGGGATAACAATTTCAACAAAGTCCCGTCAATTCTTGGTGCCCAAAAGAACTCCTAAAAATATAGAAAGTAAGATACTGGGTAGCGCCCTCCAGTTTCTGGGCTCTCCGAACTCGACCCATTCCCGCACTTTTTTGAGCTCCCTCCACTCACTACGTATACATAATGTTCCCAGAAAACGTCCAATTTTTGGATAAGAGTTTGAAAAATTTCCCGACTTCCCCGGACTTTTTTCCAAAACCATTATTAGTACACTAAATCTTGAGGTTTGAGCACTTTTTACCTTAGGTAGCAGTAAAAATAGAAAAAAGGTAATTTTACAGCATTATAGCTGCAGGCCCGCACCCAGAATTTTGAAAAGGGGGGTCCAAGGTAAAACGCAAATGGGGGTCTGGGGGCGGAGCCCCCAGAAGTTGAAGAATTTTTGCATTTTTACCTAAAAGCAGTATATTGGACGTTTATTTCTTGCAAAAAGTGAATTATCGCGCGGAAGGCGCGAAAATTTTTTAAAAATAGCAGTTTTTGCCATAAAAATAGCAACAATTTTTCCTTTTGTCATCCCAAAGGGGGGGGGTCTAGACCCCTTGACCCCCCCCCCCCTGGGTGCGGCCTTGTATAGCTGTTCTTACTCCCTCTCTCCGAGACACAGCCACGACTAAAAAGCCTTCTATGGTTGTAAACAAGTTTCAGTTATATACTTCAAATAAACTAAAATGCATTCATCCCGACATGAAACGTATATATTCACCAAAAAGCTTACAATAGTTGCATTTAAATCCACCTCGTTGAAGAATGCATCCCCTGACTCATCGATGAGATATCCAATGTCTGCATCATCTGCACTAAGCTGGGAAACGACAGCCTTGTAGATCTGCCTGATACGGGCGTCTCCAAGAAAAATAATAGAGCTATTTTGACCCAAAAACTTCCGGTATTTTGCACACGTTCTGGCTTCACTACAACAAATATACACACTCAAACATAAATATTATTAATGCAATTTCAAACAAATATTAAAATAATAGGTTATAAATTATGTAAAAGGAACTAGGAATATTTGGCAATATCTTCGGAATGTTCCCACTTAAATTAGACAAGGTCTTCCAACCCAGAACGCGGTGGGTGTTCACTGCTGGAACAAAGTAATTGTAATTTAAGGCACGAGCGCGGATATCTGCGTACACACACGATTGGCAATTTAAAATTACTCTTTACTTCAAAAATTGTATACATTCACGTATGGATGCACGGGTGCCCGGGTCAGAACTCGGCATCGGTAGTCAGGCCCGATCCCAACTGGGCTAACAATTAGAGAAGTTTCTTAATTTTTTATGTTTTTTGAAAATTCCGAAATTCCAAAGGTCAAAACTAAATCAAACTGTACAAATCGTTTGTTCTCCCACTGATTTGAATGTTGAAGAAAATGTTTGAAAATTGTCGCTTTAGGCCCCTAATTTCCAGTTTCCGGCCCTATAATGGCGGCCATAACGGTGCATCCCTATGTTCAACTTACGTATATAATATAACGTTTATATGTACGTAATACCTCTTTGAATACATATGAAGCATGCAACCGTATGGCTGCCAGATATTACTGCCCTGATATCGGCCATCTTCAAGCAAGCCAACACAGGAATCTTCACCTAAAATTATTCATATATATATACATATATATATATATAAACAAGTAACAAAAATGCTCCGCATAAAATGGGATAATGTGGGTTGGGCCTAGGCTTGGCTTTTTCCAAAAAAACTATTATATAAAAAGAATATTTTATTGATTCCTTTGTATCCCCTGTGCAGTCATCATTTGAGAAGACACTCCTGGCTCTACGGCTGAGACTCCGGGGATGAGCACCGGCAACCCATGTCCTGTGGCAGGACGGAGATGTCTCCTGGGGTAAACCTTTACCTACCTTACCCTGTGACTCCGTGTATAGGCGGCTGTTTTATCATCTTTGCAAAAACTAAATTTTTGCACCGAAGGAGCGAAAAGTAATTAAAAAAGTAATGTTTTACCGTGAAATTAGCAAAAATGTTCCCGTCTGTCACCCCAAACGGGGAGCCTAGAGCCCTGAACTCCTCCCCCTGGGTATGGTCTTCTTACCTGCGCAAGGCGTGTACTGAAGGGGTACCAGGTTATATACACACTAATTTCTGGGGGGACCGCGCAGCGCGAGCAAAGCGAGCGCTGTTCATGATGTCAAAGCTGCGCAATTTAGCAGGCATTATTATCAATGATTCAGAAAAACCCAACAAAAATTCTGTCGTATGTGGTAGTTTTAATAACACTGGCAAGCAGATTACAATGTGCGAATTGAGTGCAAAAGATGTGAGAAATTGAAGACAGCTCTGCATATATATTTGCTGTTATATATTTTCAAAATATCGTGATCATTGCTATTCTACCTACCTATGTAGCCTTGTCACGCCAGCCCCCCCCGTTGGGCAAAGCGGGACCGCAAATATAATAATTTCTAATACACAAATGCGCAAAATAGTTTCTGGAACACCATGTGCAGGGAGACCTTGCCCATGTATGATGGTCTTGGAAACACCTATCGTTTCATACAATATCTACGTATACATATACGTATATCAAATATGAAGGAAAATAACACTAGGTTGGTAAGCATACCATAATATAGTTTTAAAATAGTGTGATAGACAGAAACAATAGATAAAGCCAATAGACTAAGACATTTTGCATTTCTCGAGCTAAATAAGCGGAAGTAACTGCCATCCATTTAAAAGAAGTTCCATCTGAAGCAAACGAACAATATACACATATGAATATATATTATAAACACTGGGCATCTGGTCGTGCTCAAGGCATTTTCCTGTAGAGAAGCTTCTTCGGTCAACCCAAATTCTAAAAAATTTTGGGAGACAAAACCTTCACCAAAAATACGCTAGCTGTTTTCTTAAAAATCGGGTTAATTATATATATATAGCATCCAATGAAAAAATTGCTTTTATAGCAAAAACAAGGAAATTTCAATAAGTATATAAGTGATCAAAAGGGCAAAAATGATTTGAGTTTTGAGCAGGGGCATAGTTTCCCTGGAAATTTTGGTGGGGGGGGGGGGGTAAACTTCGGAAATTTGGTGGTCGACCCCCGAAATGTGATGGGGAGTACCCCCCCCGAACCCCCCCCCCAAAATTCGGACCTCAGAAAATTCAAAAAATGGCCAAAAAATGCAAAAGTTTCTGTAATTTAGCCCTTTTTTCATCAAAATAAGACTTGTTCTTAACGTTTTAGGCGTTTTGCACCGTTTTAAAGCGATTTTAGGCCAAAATTTTAGAAAAATTTTTCAAAAAATGACCATTTTTCGACCAAATTTAGCTAACTTTTTGGGTCCAAAAATCGTTGGGGGGGGGGGGTTCGGGGGGGGGGGGGTAGCCACACGTGGGGGGAGGGATAGTCCAAAAATCTGGGAGGGGGTATATAAATCTGGTCGAAAATTTGGTGGGGGATACCCCCCCCAACCCCCCCCCTAAGGAAACTATGAGCAGGGGCTGATTTTGTTCCGGAGAATCGGATCACTGGATTCAGATTCCAGAGCTAACTGTTATACTCTTCTTGGCAGCAAGTGAGACAAAGAGTCTGAACAACGTAATGTTATTTTTGCAAAAGAAAGCAACATCATATTACGGCAAAGGGGAAGGGGGGAGGTTAGGGTGGAGGAGCTCCAATAGTTGTCAACCCCCTATACGTTTGCCCCCAGAATTTTTGACTTAGTCTCCCAACTTTCGCCTACCCTCCCTCCCCACTTACAGCTAAATTTTAGTCAAATTTTCCCAAAAAATAGTGATTTTTGAAAACTTCAAGACAAAACCATGCAAACAAGCTTGGTAAAACAATATAAACACGTAGCTTCGACAACAAAAACGTTTAAATGTAAAAAAATTGTGCGTTTTCAGACTGGCCGCTTGCTAAACAATAAAAAAACTCTGGAGAAGACCCCAACCCTGCCCCAAAACCCTTTTTTATGCCAAACATAGCATTTTAGCGATTTCTAATATAAAAACAGCTAACCATGAAGTAATTTTAACATTTGACAGTCGTTTTAAACTCAGAAGCATGATTGCCAACATGTTTTCAAGTCCATCCAAAACAAGGTCAATATTGAGTCATAAGCATAGTTTCCTGGGGGGGTTGGGGGGCATAGGTGTGTTAGGGGGGGGGGGTGGGGGGGGGGGGCCCCCTCCCCCCAAATGGAGGGGTCGCCGACCCCCCCTAAAAATTTTTTCCTACCCCTCCCCCCAAATCGATTTTTTCAGACCCCTCCCCCCTAAAAATTTTCAAACCCCTACCTAAATTTTTGAAAATTTTTAGCTAAGAATTCGAAATTTTTCCAAAAAATTCCAAAAATTAGCGAAAAATTGCTAGAATTCGCTTAATTAAGCTAAAAATAATTAAAAATAGCTGTAAATTGAGAAAATTTTCCCATTTTTTAACGAAAAACCAATTTTTCGCCGACCCCCCCCCTCGAAAATTTTTCTTACCCCTCCCCCCAAATCGACTTTTCGCGACCCCCCCCACCCCCTTTTTTCGACAAACCCCCTCCCTACTTTTTTCTGAACCCCCACCCCCACTTTTTTCGCCAGCCACACCTATGGGGGGGTATCCCCCCCAAAATTTTTGACCAAATTTACCCCCCACCCCCAGAGTTTTTGACTTACCCTCCCCCAACTTTTGGCTACCCCCCCCCCGAACCCCCCCAACGATTTTTGGACCCAAAAAGTTAGCTAAATTTGGTTGAAAATGGTCATTTTTTGAAAAATTTTTCTAAAATTTTGACCTAAAACTGCTTTAAAACGGCGCAAAAACACCTAAAACGGTAAGAACAAGCCTTATTTTGATGAAAAAAGGGCTAAATTACAGAAAATTTTGCATTTTTGGCCATTTTTTTAAAATTTCTGAGGTCCGAATTCTGGGGGGGGGGGGGGGTTGGGGGGGGGTACCATAGTTGCCCTGAAACTTTGGGTCTGGGGGGGGTAAATCTTGGCCGACCTCAGAAATGTGATGGGGGGTACCCCCCCCCCACCCCCCCCCCCCCCATAATTCGGACCTCAGAAATTTCGAAAAATGGCCAAAAAATGCAAAATTTTCTGTAATTTAGCCCTTTTTTCATCAAAATAAGGCTTGTTCTTAACGTTTTAGGCGCTTTTGCACCGTTTTAAAGCGATTTTAGGTCTAAATTTTAGAAAAATTTTTCAAAAAATGACCATTTTTCGACCAAATTTAGCTAACTTTTTGGGTCCAAAAATCGTTGGGGGGGTTCGGGGGGGTAGCCAAAAGTTGGGGGAGGGTAAGTCAAAAAATCTGGGGGGGGGGGTAAATTTGGTCGAAAATTTTGGGGGGGGGGATACCCCCCCCAAAAGGGAAGCTATGGGGGTACCCCCCATAACATTTTGGAGGTCAGCCAAGATTTACCCCCCCCCCAGCCCAGACCCAAAGTTCCAGGGAAACAATGGTCCTAAGGTCCAAAATAAAGTTAAAAAAGTGTAATTGTCTCAACAATAAGCCAAAAATTTGGACATTTTCGAAAATTTTTGCAAAATTTACCCCGAAATTACCCAATTTTTGGCCATTTTTTCGCCCCGTCAACGCAACTACCCCGCTCCCTCCCCCAGTTGTGGGAGACGTCCAGCTTCACTAGGGGAGGGGGGTTTTCGACCATAGTTTCACCGGGGGGGGTTGTCTCCTTCAAAATTTTCGACCAACGTTACCCCCCCACAGATTTTTTGCTATCCCCTACCCCCCACTTTTGGCTACCCCCCCCCCCCCCCGAACCACCCCCAGCACTTTTTGAGACCAAAAAGTTAGCTAAATTTTGCTAAAAATGGTCATTTTTTGAAAACTTTTTCTCAGATTTTGGTTTAAATTGGGTTTAAAACGGTGTACAAACGCGTAAAACGATAAGCACAAACCAAAAAGGACAAAAATGACAAAAAAGCGTTGTAATACAGAAATTTTGTGTTTTTAGGCCATTTTTTGAATTATCTGAGGTCTGACTTTGACAGGGGTTCGGGGGGGGGTACTCCCCATCACATTTCGGGGGGTCGACAACCAAATTTCCGAAGTTAGCCCTCCCAACCAAAATGTCCGGTGAAATTATGTTTTCGACCCCCTTTGCTCCCCACAAAAAATTTGGAGCCGAAATTTAGCTAAATTTTGCCCAAAAATGATCATTCTTTGAAAACTTTTTCTCAAATTTTGCCTTAAAGTCGCTCTTAAACCGCGTATACACATAGATGTACCTTGAGGAAAAGTTAGGGGAGGGAGTACCTGAAAGTAGGATGGGTGGGGTTAGCCGGTTTGAGGTGGGGTGGGGCCCGGAAAATCGAATTGGGGGGGGGGGTAAAACTGTTTGGGTCAAAAATTTAGGAAAAATTGGCGAATTCGCTAAAATAAACGTTTATTTCCAACTAAAAATCAACAATAGTTCTTCATTCTTGCTCATTTGATCGAAAGACTTGGATTTTTTGCAAAAAATTTCGAATTTGTACTATATAATTTTGAAGGAAAATTTTCAAAATTGTGAGGCTGGGGTCTGGAAAATTTGGGTGGGTGGGGTCTGAGATTTGGCAATTTGGGCATAGGTCTAACGGGGATTTGGGTTGGGAAGGCCCTCCCCCTGAATTTTGGGAGGAGCACCCTTTTTAGACTCCCCCACGAACCCCCCAAACCTCCCCCAGAAAAATTTTTCTATTTTTACGCCGAAAATTGCATTTTCAGCCATTGCTAATGTCGAAAAACATGAAATCATTAAGTAATTTTAACAGACAGTGTTTTTAAACTCGAAAACTTGATTGCAGCATGTTTCTGAGTCCAGAATATGGTCAATATTGAGTCTAGAAGTCCAATAAACCATCATAAACGTGTACGTATTTTTCGCGATAATAAACACTTTAAGCCAAAAATTTGTACTTTTTTAGAAAAATGTTGCAAAATTTACCCTAAAATTTCCCAAATTTTGGCCAATTTTTGCGCTCGGCGCGGCCCCCAAAAATTTCGGGGGAGGGTTGGAAAAATGGCTGGGGGGTTCCCCCCCCCCCAATTACACCTCTGAATTTGGGGGTGGGGTCGGCACTTTTCCATTTGGGGGTACATTATACGTACACAAACTTCGCCTCGCCCTGATCGCTGTGCGCAAGGTACGGTACCCAAATTTTCCATAAATAGTTCTGAAATAGTGCTTTGATATCGTTTAAAATAATCTCTAGACCATTGCAATTTGTATTATTTTCCGTGCGATACAATAAAAGTGCGAAAAATTGGATTTTGTTTTTGTAGGTCTATACGGGTGGAGGTTAACTAACGTCTAATGAGCTGTGGTTTAACAAATGAACCCAACTTTGCTCTTAATTAGTACTCCAAGTATCTGTCTTAACTTGTGTAAAAATGACGTGATTTCGTTAATCCCTGCGTTCACAGTGCTAGATCTAGCTTATCATAGGGGTCGCGGTAGCGACCCCTATAATATGAGTGAAAATGGTCGAATGACCGTGTAAAACAAGGCTGCGCAGATCCTGCGCAGATTATGTGCGCAAAAAATTGTACGTGTCGAGTTTAGTATGTTCCTGAAGTTTCATC
>JASAND010020073.1:0-15503 GCA_030248195.1 Trissonchulus latispiculum | reverse complement strand
ACACTTCGTTCAGTTACGTATTGCTACGGAGAGTCTGGGGGGCGGAGCCCCTCTTCGAGAAAATTATGTAAAACTGACGAAAATCCTTGATGGAAACACTCTAAACTTTGATTTCGGCAGCCAGTAAAGACCCAAAATATAAACAAGCTGTCACAGGGCGAAAATTGTTTAAAATTATGGTTTGGCAACATTTTTAACAAATGGGTTATTCTCTTGTTACACAGATTTGGTGTCTAAACTGGTTAGGTATGTACGTTAAGTATATATTTCCACGACTCTGTATATGCAACGAATGCACACAACCTCACAGAACACTAGAGTGAGTGTGGTTACTATGTGTACGCAAGTATATACTTCTTCAGATATTTTAGGAAATTAGTTGATATATATATATATATATATATATATATACTAAAAAAATTTCATTGCATAAGCATTCACTAAAGGCGTATTCTATCTCGGATAGCACTGAAAGACATGAATATGAAATTACAACTTGAAAACCAGAAAGTTGTGGACTTCTGCAAAAATTTCCTGAAACAATTCTACTGTATTATCGGAGATAACCCGGAATTTCTACTCGGGTCAAACATTTTGCGAGAATTTTCTGTAGATCTCAGAAAAAGTTGCCGGAATACTCAAAAAGTGCAGAATCATCCGCGGTTTTTTTTCAGCGGAACAAGAAGGAAGCCGAAAAATTTTTTAAAAACTAGCCTTCTAAGGAAATTCATATTGGCTAATTTTTACACAAATAATGGCTAAAGTTACCTTGAAATTTCAACTGCCAAATCGAACTAACTTCATGGATTTGCTAAAAGAAACTTCGCCCTAGAGGCGGGTTTTCTAGGAAATTATTAAATTAAGTTAAATACAAATATAAATAAAATAAGTAAAAATCGAAATGTTAAGCATTAGAGTAAGTAGGTACATAGTTGTGGAAAGATTAGCCAAGTTAAGATGGGTGACCAAAGAACTAAAGGAATGTAAGATAAGAGCGGGGGTCTGGGGGCGGTAGCCCTCCATAAAAGTTAGAGCTTTTTTAAAGATTTGGGATGCTCAGGAATTTTTTTCTGGACACTTCTCTATGAAAAATTTAGCTGTGTCTACCTTGTGTCCAGCTAAAAATTTTTGTGTCCAGCTAAAAAAATTTGTGTCTGGACACGCTCCTGGACACAAAAAAAACCGTGCTTGACATAATTATCGAAATGCTGATTATACAGGTAGCTAGGCCTAGTCGTAAGCTTTCTTATGAGCTATAGAACACCTCTCTAGGGTGTGCCGGTAGCGAGAAAAATTGTCCCAAACTGGCGGGGAAAAAACCCAATGCGGGAAAGAAACCCATATGCGGGAAAAAACCCACCCCAAAAAATTTTTGGCAAGTTGCCAGGAGCATTTCTAACCATTCCAAATGAAAGAGCGGGTTGTTTTTAGTACAACTGCATCAAAATATATTAGTTTTTGCACTAAAATTGAGGTCATATGGTCATTTGAAAATGTTGTATCTTTAACACATAAACATAGGCAAAATTTGGAAATTTTTAAAAATTGTTTATTTTCGGCAGTTTAAGCATCGTATCGTGTAGAAAACGTGTTTTTCTTGTATTTAGACCCAAACTGGACCCATTTTAAGGCAAAAATAAGCATTTTTGGTCAAAATTGAAATTTTGGCTTGAAATGGCACCGTGTCCGATTTAGACCCCCTGGACCATCGATAACAGTACGAACCCAGGTAAAACCTATATATACCAATATAATCTATAAGCTCTATTAAACAAATGTATGTATTGGTTTGACCTTTCCGGTCAATGGTTAGAAAAAAATTTAATTTTGAAAAGTGGGTTTTTTCCCCGCCAACTCCAGGTCACCCCCAGGTCGCACCGGAGGGGTCAGAGCAGTGTGGCATATATCATCATGATGCGCAACAGATGCCCTACTACAGGTACATATGATCCGCTTTGGTCAGTGGCGCACATAGGAACTTTTTTCAGGGGGGGCGGACCTCAGAAAAATTGGGGGGGGGTCTGGGGGCATCGCCCCCCAGAGTTGAAAAATTTTGGACACCAACGTTTAAAATGCAAAAATAGGCGTAAATTCAGCAAAAATAGAAAAATTTCGCGCCGAAGGCTTAGACCTAGAAAGGCGATTTATATACCAAACTGACAGTCTGGACAGGGCTTGATAAGAAAATTTATAGCCGGATTGCTCCACGGAGTAGTTCTGTAGAGTCCGAAAAGTGACTACCTTGGTTTTTTCCCCGGGCGACCTCTATATTTTTAGGGCAAATTTTGCAAAATTTTTCAAAAAGTCCAAATTTTTGGCTTAATGTGTTTATTATCGTGGGAATATGTTTATAACGGTTTTATGGACTTCTAAACTCAATACTGACCTTATGTATTCTGGACTCAGAAACATGTTGGCAAGCAAGTTTTCGAGTTTAAAACACTGCCTAATGTTAAAATAACTTAATGATTTCATCTTTTTCGGCATTAGCAATGGCTGAAAATGAGATTTTTGTCGTAAAATAGAAAAATTTTTGGGGGGCAGGTTTGGGGGGCGGGCCCAAATTCCGGGTAATCTTACACTTTAGGGGGTAAAAAGGTTTTTGAGGGTGGCGGTTTCAGGAAAAATACAAATTTTAAAGTATAAACCTCTCAACCCGCGACCTCTATGGCGCCCAACCAGGTTTTCGGGAGGTGAGCCAGTGGGAAATTTTTTTATTTGAAGGCGAATCTCGTTAAAAACAAGGGTTTTTTGAAAATCGGACCTGCGTAAATTTTGCGTATTTTTGTTTTCGAGTGCGTATTTTTATTTTCGACTGCGTAAAATTACAAAAATCGCTTCTCAACGTTATAAACGCAATAAACGCATTTATCGTCAAATTAATTCGTTTTTAAACAACCTTAAGAGTCTTAGCTGCATTTTACGTTGCGTGCCGATTGAACGATGGTGTAAAAGTATGAATATGAGATGCGAAATAGATACGCAGGGTGTCTGGGAGGCGCAGCCCCCCCCCAGTTGAAGAAAATTTTAAATTTTGGATAAAAATTGCTCTTAAAACTTTGAATTCTTTGTCTGGAGCAATTTAATAGTAAAGTTAATTGTTGGTTAGACAAATAGAATTTACGAATAGAACAAATAGAGTCTCAGAACAGATATATAAGATTTTAATTTACTATGTCAAATCAAAATAGAAACAAAAACAACGCATGTATTATATTAGAGATGCACCGGGGCCGGGGCCACCTTGGCCCCGGTACCGGGGCCGGGACCGGGACCGGGGCCTAGAAATTGGGGGTCCAAATCGAAAATTTTCAAAAATTTTCTGGAAAATTTAAATTTTGCAGTAATTTTTGATATACAAACGTTACTATCCTTGTTTCCATTAATATCGGCGTGAAAACAAACGATTTGTAACACTTTTTGACTTTCGAAAATTCGAAATTTTGGTCAAAAAATGTCAAAAATTCACAAAATTTTGCTAATTTATGGCCCCGGTCGGTACCGGGGCCTGACCACCGGGGCCGGGGCCAGGCCCCGGTGCATCCCTATTGTATATATATATTTATTTATTTATTTATACATACGTGTGCTTAAAAGCAACTGCAGACGGAAGGATCAATGTAGAAGTGATGAGGTAAGTGGGGGGTCTGGGGGGCGGAGCCCCCCCGAAGAAGCCAGAGCCCAAACTACGTTGAATTGTCTCAAAAAATTAATATAGAACACTCTGGAAATTCTTGCTACCAATTTTTTCGGCTGTGTATTTTGGTGCGTATTTTTGTTTTTGACTGCGTGTTTTTAAGCTCGACTGCGTAAATACGCAGTATATATTTTACGCTAAAAAACCGTGGTTAAAAATGACTCATAGGGGTTTTTGGGGGCGTAGAATTCAGATTTGAGGTCACTTTTACTGTCTGACAAATCAATTTTGCTCTGGCCACATTCCACCCCCGTGGTTCCGACTTCGAGGGAAAATTTTTTATTTCACCCCAGAAATTGAGAAAAACCTTCTTCCCCAGGGGCTTTTTGATGACGCAGAATCGAAATGTGAGCTTTGTTTTAGCATTATGCCAATGCTCATGCATTTCCTCGCACCCTGCCGTTTAAACACCCGCTCACTACTTTATGCAATTTTATGCAAATGCTATTGTATAGTTATTAATTTTAAAAATATTTTTAAATTTTGAAAACTTTAAGTTATGGTGAAACAAATCTCAAATTTTAATTCTGCATCTAGAAAACCTCCTGGGGAAGGTTGTTCTCAATTTCTGGGGTGAAATAAGAAATTTTCCCACGGGGTCAGAACCACGGGGGTGGAGGGTGGCCAAAGCAAAACTGATTCTGTCAGACAGTAAAAGTTACCTCAAATATGAATTCTACGCCCCCAAAAACCCCCTATGAGTCATTTTTAACGAGAATCGCCTTCAACTAAAAAATTTTCCCACGGGCTCCGCTCACCCCCGTAAACCGAAATAAGTGACCTCCAATCTGAATACTACGCCCCCAAAACCCCTATGAGTCATTTTTAACGATATTCGCCTTCAAATAAAAAATTTTCCCACGGGCTCACCTCCCGAAAACAGAATCGGCGCCATAGAGGTCGCGAATTGAGAACTATATCCATTAAAATTTGTAATTTTCCTGAAACCGCCACAATCGAAAACCCCCGTAGGCGCATTTTCGCAAAACTTGGTCGAATTTTTTCATCAAAAAATCAAAAACCTTTTTACCCCCTAAAGTGTAAGATTACCAAATTCCGGTGGAGGGCCCCCCAACCCAAACACCTGTGGGGGTCGTCCGCTGGCTTGTTTTTACTGATGAGGTGGTGGGCCCCCCACTCGGCGACCTCCCCCCGCATTCAAGATCCCCCCCCATAAATTTCGACCTCCCCCGCCCCCCATAACCCAGAAAATTGCCAAATTTTACCATTTTTACCCTAAAATTTCAAAAATTTTTTCGGCTTCGCCCAAATGGAGGGGTCGCCGACTCTCTCCCCCTTAAGATTTTTTCTACCCCTCCCCCCAAATCGGCCATCGGGCGACCACCCCCCTAAAAATTTTCAACCCCTTACCTGAATTTTTGCAACTTTTTAGCCAAAAATTAGAAAATTCTCAAAAAATTAGCGGAAAATTGCTAAAATTCGCTTAATTACCTTAAAAATCGCTAATGATAGCTGAAAATGGAGAAAATTTTTCACTTTTTTAACGAAAAACCGATTTTTCTCCAACTCCCCCTAGAAAATTTTTCTTACCCCTCCCCCCAAATCGACTTTTTTCGACCCCCCTCCACCTTTTTTCACAGACCCCCTCCCTCATAGGTGTACCTGGGGGGGGGGACCATAGGTGTACCTGGGGGGGGGGGTGAGGGGGGAACCATAGGTGTACCTGGGGGGTGGGGGGGAACCCCTCCCGCCAAATGGAAAAGTGCCGACCCCACCCTCGAAATTAACCCCTCCCCCCAAATGGAAAAGTGCCGACCCCACCCTCGAAATTTTGGAGGCAGACCCCACCCCAAAATGGCCAAATCCCAGACCCCACCCTCAAAATTTTGAAAATTTTGCCTCAAAATTAGTAAAAATTCGAAATTTTTTCCCAAAATTCGAAATTTTTGCAAAAAATCCAAGTTTTTTCGATCAAATGAGCAAAAATGAAGAAATATAGTCAGGGGGGGGGGAAGAAAAACATGAATAGGGAAGCAAGCCTCCAACTTTTTCTTCGCTTGGATTTGGATCGGTTTGAGTATACCGTTATGTACCGTGGGCAAATACATACCTATCCAATCGTATATTCAAACTTCTCTTATACCTCACTCAGCTTTGGCAGTAACAGGATTTGTCCATGTTCTTTTTACCCGCAAATCGGGGAAAAAACATGGTGCGGGGAAAAACATGGCACGGATTTCTACCAACCAACTATTTAGAATGGTTTAAAAGCATTGTTTCAGCTGTTTTTAGCGTGCAAAACTACCTAGGCACCATTCTAACCTCACCGCAAGCTTAAAACCCGATTTTTCGTCAAAATGCTAAATCCGCCGTATCTAACCTGTTTGTGAGCATGAAACCTGCTGGGAACTGGCCATAATATGCAGAATATCACTAGAAACAAGTTAGTTGTGTTAAAAATTGCAATATCCCATCATTTAAGTTTTTTCAAAATTTTCATTTTTACCATAGAAACTTAGGAACTCTGAGCATGTTACATGCTGCAAACCAAATTTTCGAGCTAGAAGTTTCACAAATGCTCAAAGTTGGCACATTTTGAGGTTTTTAGTGTTTTTGAAGCATTCTCTCTCCTATAGAAGCATTAGTTACGCCTTCCTGAAGCATACGCAAAAATTTTAGCAATCTTGAGCACCATGTTTTTCCCCGCTCTAGTGGACCCAATGTGGGGAAAAACATGGTCAAATTTTTTTACTGGGTGTACGCAGGGGAAAACCACTATTGCCATGTGATAGAGCAAGTCAAATTATGCCCGCATGCCCATTTATAGTAGCCTAAGTTTGATAGTTGGTTAGATATAGACTTGCAAACTTTCGAAAATCCTTAGCATTTTGGCCAACTTTGGTCAAGTACTGTATAGCCATGGTGGGAAAAACCCACATTTTCGGATTTTGGCTGGAACTTTTTTATTATAAGGGTTATCTGAGAACTTTATATACCATCGTACTTGGCGTACTTAGAACTTTCTTTTAAGCCTATTTGCACTTCTCTAAGTTGTACCGTTAGAGCGGTATAATGCAAAAAGTAGCGGGGGGAAAAACCCAATGGGGGGAAACCCAAATGGGGGGAAAATAAACCCACCCCTCACAGGTCTTAAAAATTGTTCTATCGCAATTCTGACACTTCCAGTGTAAAATTCAACCCTTCTTTAGTTAGTATGAACCAAAAAACCCGATCTAAGTAGCTTTTTTTGAGATCTCACGTGCCGTTGAAAATGCTGCATCAACTGGCCAGGTTTCATAAAGTTTAACACATAAACATAGGGCAATTTTTGAAAAATGCTAAAAATGATGTAATTTGATAAAACTTATTATTCTATCGTGCAGAGAATGGTTTTTTTACGTAGAATTGGCTGTTAAAATCCACAATTGTACCTGTATTGGGTCCTCCAGCTGCGAAATGGCACTTTTAATGTTTTTAGCCCCTAGCTAGCCAGGTAAGCAAAATTGTCCGAATCTGACCGCATAGGATGACGCAGCGTGCTCGATAGTACCGTGCTATAGTCTCTAATTGTTTCCGTGTTGAGTTGTTAAAAAATTTTTCAAAAAAATTTGGGTGGGTTTTTTCCCCGCCACGTTTGGCAATGTGCCAGACTAACGGTACAGCGGATCGGTCTAATTTTGGCTGTGTGCAAAGAGGAAGAGTTGCCATCATTGCACATATTTGCAAAACTTTTCTAGCCCAACCCAGTCAAAAGTTACATCGGTCCAAACTTTTGGTAAATTTTTGGATGGTTGAACCAAAAAGTAGTTGTCATTTTCAAAGTCATAAAATAAGCAGGAGTGAACCAAATGACTTGATCTTTGCATACATAGGTTAGAAAGAGTCGCGCTTCCTGCTGCTATGTTTTGGAGCTCATATCTCCAACCCATGACCCAGGAGGCGGGTGGGGTTTTTCCCCCCAAAAAGGGGGTGGGTTTTTTCACCCCATGGCTATACTTACAGAATCAAACTTAGAAACCAATCTGGTACTGTAGGGTATACTTCTAGACTTGCTCTTTCTAATGGGCTATATATACTAGGCAGCTGCATCTGCTATGGTTGGGGAGTAGGCGACCATGTTTTTCCCCTTCTTTTCCGTCATGTTTTCCCCCCTCTGACTATATTGTTGATTTTTAGTTGGAAATAACGCTTTTTTAGCAAATTTGCGAATTTTTTCTAAATTTTTGACCAAAAAATTTTTATCCCCCCCAAATTCGATTTTTCCGGACCCCATGCCCACCCCACCTCACAACGGCTGACCCCACCGACCCTAATTTCGGCTACCCCCTCCCCCAGCGTTTTCTCAAGGTACACCTATGGGGGGAACCTCTCCCCCCAAATGGGAAAGTACCGACCCAACTCTCGAAATATTGGAGGCAGACTCCACCCCCAAATGGCCAAATCCCAGACACCTCCCTACTTTCGAACCCCCACCCATAGGTGTACCAGGCTGCAGTTTACCCCCCGCGGCCCCAAAAAGTGCTGGGAGGTTTCGGGGGGGGGGTAACCAAAAGTGGGGGGAGGGATAGCCCAAAAACTTGGGGGGAATAAAGTTGCTCGAAAATTTTGGCGGGAGTCCCCCCCCCAAGCCCTGGGCGCCTACTGGGCATTTTTGAACAAATAGGAAAAAATATAGGAATTTTTCGCAAAAAAATAGGAAAATTACAGGAATTTTTCAAGCAAAAAATAGGAAAATATAGGAATTTTTCCGGCCAATATGACGTTAATGTTGGTCAAATTTAGGGAAATTTCAGCTAGATTTCACCTAACCTGGCTTTAATTTACGGAACTTGTCTTGGGAATCAAGGGAGGTAGCGAATTCTTTAAAAATTTGATAAAAATCGGGTTATTTTTATTGCATCAATTGATAAACTTAGTTTTTAATGGAAAGGCAAAAATCAAAAATCTTCGGCGAACTTTGAAAATTTTTTAAAATTTGGACTTCTGAGCGATTGTTTTCGGGGCAAACTTTGATACCACTTTGATAAAACTACCTTTCAAGTTTTCTTTTTACTGGGGACCGGGGAGACAACAAAACGTTCTCGGAAAATTATATACGTACACTGTTTTAAGAAAACAGTGGCATATGTGAAGGTTTAGGAGCGAACTTAAAGTTTACAAGTAGGAAAAATGCTCCTTGCAGTCGCATGAAAAAGTTAATATGAGCTATGATGGTCAACATTTAAATGTGTCAAGGACAAGATTTAAAATGTTTAATATGAGCCAACATCTAAATAAGTAGAGGACAAGATGTAAACGGCTAATATGATCCGCTACGTTTCTCTTGGGCTCATATTGACGCTCATTTAGCTTTTGCTTACTTTGAATACAACATTGAAATGGCTTGCATGAATAACGACGCATATAAACATTAATTTTGCAAAGCTGTTAGTAAATGTTTTCTTCTCCACCGCTACATCCAAGTACCCATTTAAGGCCACCGTATAAGTCAACAAAACGAAACCAAAGTCCAATCTAATGAAGAAACGAAAATGTGGAACTTACACATGTTGTGAAATCTTGAGAAATCACATTTGAAGTTATAATCGCAATCAACACATTAATTCAATATTCCCAAACCAATTAAATAGTTTATAAACACTGATGCTTACACTAGCGTAGCCAGAAAAAATTTTCGGGGGGGGGGAATGCGAAAATTTGGTGGGGGGTCTGGGGGGCGGAGCCCCCCAGAAGTTGAAAATTTTTTCAAATTTGTAACGTCTGAGGAATTTTTTCAAAGCATTCTTTGAATTATTTAAAGATGCGAAATGAGGCTCAATACGTTCTCATGCACGCAAATGATGCATAAACTGTGCGAACCACACCCAATAGAGTACTTAGAACTCATTTTTAGCATTCCAAACCCATAGTATGATGGTAAATTGAAGTAAATACGCGCCGAAGGCGCGAAAATTTTTTGTAAAATGGGCGTTTTACACACGCATGGGTAACGCCTACACCACGTCTACACCGGTGTAGGCTGGACCCACGCACCCACGCAGAGGCAAGGCGCGCGAAGCGCGCCGTCGAAAGACTCGCGCAGATAAAAGGAGCACGGAGCGCGTCGTCGAAATACCCACGCTAACGGATAACGCGCACTGTCAAAATAACCACGCAGACGCAGGACGCGCGCTGTCAAAATACCCACGCAGACGCAGGACGTGCGCTGTCAAAATACCCACGCAGACGCAGGACGCGCGCTGTCAAAATACCCACGCAGACGCAGGACGTGCGCTGTCAAAATACCTACGCAGACGCAGGACGTGCGCTGTCAAAATACCCACGCAGACGCAGGACGTGCGCTGTCAAAATACCCACGCAGATGCAGGACGTGCGCTGTCAAAATACCCACGCAGACGCAGGACGTGCGCTGTCAAAATACCCACGCAGACGCAGGACGTGCGCTGTCAAAATACCCACGCAGACGCAGGACGCGCGCTGTCAAAATACCCACGCAGACGCAGGACGTGCGCTGTCAAAATACCCACACAGACTCAGGTCGCGCGCTTTCAAAATACCCACGCAGACGCAGGACGCGCGCTGTCAAAATACCCACGCAGACGCAGGACGTGCGCTGTCAAAATACCCACGCAGACGCAGGACGTGCGCTGCCAAAATACCCACGCAGACGCAGGACGCGCGCTGTCAAAATACCCACGCAGACGCAGGACGTGCGCTGTCAAAATACCCACACAGACTCAGGTCGCGCGCTTTCAAAATACCCATGCAGAGGCAGAACGCGCGCCCTCAAAATAAATTCGTCCTCAAATAAAGTACGCGCCCTCACTTAAAAATGCGTACCAAAATACCCAGAAATTTCAAGAGTTCTAAAGTAATTTCTTGATGCAGTTTATCGTAGGTTTAGGTTGGGCGCAGGTTTCTTCTGGGGGCTCCCGCCCTCCAGACCCCCCGTTTGCCTCTTCAATTCTACACTGATCCTTCCAGCTGCAGTTGCTTATATATATATACTTTCTGGCTAAGTATCCGTACTAATGCTGTTTTTGTTTCTGTTTTGCGTAATGTTTTTATTGTTAATGTTAATGTTAGAATAATGTTAACTAAAATAAGTATATATAGATAAGATAACTGTTCAAGGAATAAGGATACATTAACTGCATTTCTCTAATCACCCTGGGCTTTTTCTAGGCGAAAAAAAGTGGGGGTGGTGGGGAAGTGGGGAAACCCAAAAGTGGGGGATTCCGAAGTGGTCTAAAATTGGCAAAAATGCAGTAAAAATAACCTGTTTTCTACATTACTGTGCATATACTGCTATAACTATGCTTAAAATGCTCAAAAATCGAATTTGAGTAGCAAAATAGACGATTTTTGACCAAAAAATTCCGGCGACGCTAGAAACTGTTTGAAAGTTTTGACCAAAAATCCTTAAAATTTGGCATTTTTTGGGCACCTCATAGTGAGTGCGGAGGAAGCCCAAAAAAGTGGGGGTGGGGCCGAGTGGTGGGGGGAAGGTGTCGAGTGGGGGGAACCCGAAAAGCGGGGGGCGCCCCCCTCACAAAAAAGCCCAGAACCAATATACTCACTTAAATAAAATTTTCTTAACTTCTCAAGGAAAAGAATACAATGTTTTAAGAGCAAATTTACTCCGAAACTTAAAATTTTCTTTAACTGCTGGGGGCCTGCGCCCCCCCAGACCCCCTGCTTATTTGTTTGTCGTTCGCTATTCATGCTTTTGCACTATAATTAAATGAGCGCTCAAAGTAAAATGATGCTAAAACTTAATCTTATTAAAAGCAGTAAAAACGCATTAGTTCGACGTTTAGTGCGTTTATAGAGTTTATTGCCTTGAGAAACTATTTTTGTAATTTCACGCAGTAAAATTTTATTGCTTTTATAAAATTTTAAAATACACACACGAAACCAAAAATACACAAAATTGGCACAGATCCAATTTTCAAGAACCCTGTTGCAGATGGATGTAATTTGAACTTTAAGGATTTTTGCCTTCCGAAAGCTTAATGTGCTTGTTCATCAAATTTGCTTCTTTTGTATTTGAATGAATTCTTCTGTCTGTAATTAAACAAATTCTGCGTGCATATAAAAAACGTGATCGAAGCGAATTTTCATTGGAAGCCCCCCCCCACCAAACATTAGAGGACCCACGCACGACAAAAATCTGGTGTAGGCTAACTCATTTGACCTTGCCCATGTATGGTTTTACACATGGCAGGAAAAAATTCCTGGGGGGCAACACAATTTCGGGGGGGGAATTCCCCCCATTCCCCCCTGGCTACGCGCCTGCATGCTTATATGCCAACCGTAAACTGTATGTTTGCCATTTTAGTCGCGCCAATATGAGCCCAAGAGAAACGTAGCGGCTCATATTAGCCGTTTACATCTTGTCCTCTACTTATTTAGATGTTGTCTCATATTAAACATTTTAAATCTTGTCCTTGACACATTTAAATGTTGACCATCATAGCTCATACTAGAGGGAAAAATGCCCTAGACGGGCATGCAGTGGCTAGAATAGGGAAAGAAGGAAGGGCGGAAAAATGCCAATATAATCGACAGTCGGCGCTGAAAATTATAGAAACTAGATTCAGCGCCGAATAGGGAAAACAGTCGGCGCTAAAAATGATAGAAACTAGATTCAGCGCCGAATAGGGAAAGCAGTCGGCGCTGAAAATGATAGAAACTGGATTCAGCGCCGAATAGGGAAAGCAGTCGGCGCTGAAAATTATAGAAACTAGATTCAGCGCCGAATAGGGAATGCAGTCGGGTAGCGTGGAACAGGCAATTCCTCCGTCCATCCTATTCGCGTGAACTGCTCTGCACTACCCGAGAACGTGGTATATATATATATATATATATATATATATATATATATATATATATATATATATATACTGCGTTTGAAATGAGGCAGGCAACAGCCATATCGTTTGTGTAAGCAAAGTGTGCTTTTGTAGAGTAGAAACTTCGTGGTTGATTGTGGATCATGAACTAACGCAGTTAACATTGTGTCATTATGTGAACGAAATGTGCTGTAGCTAGCTAGCTTTGTTATTTAACGCAAAGTTAAAGCCGGATTTCTTCTTCATGAAGTACATAAACTGCATTGTGTATTACTATTACTAGTTCCAACTAAAAATACTCTGTGACGCATTTGGAGCTTTAATAATTTCGCTCTTAATAATAGTCTAAAACAAATTAAAAGTGTCATTGATCGTTAAAAATGTTGTGTTGGAAAAGCCGATAAAAGTATGTGCCAAAATGAAATCTTAATCCTGTCAATATTAGGACAATAAAACGCGATGGCAGTAGATATGCTACAGTCGCGAGGCTCAAGTAAGTCTAAAAGTAGAGAACCCAGGGAGTTTCTAGATTGCTGTTTAAGACAAAATTGTACGCGAAGGCAGCCGCTCATATCAACATATTATTGTAATTAACGCGAGTAGGTATAAAACCCATTCACAGTTAATGAGATTACCGTATCGAAGGTAAGATTGTTAGAGAAATGAACTGTTGAGCTAGATATATCGCAATTCACGCGAATAGGATGGACGGAGGAATTGCCTGTTCCACGCTACCCGACTGCATTCCCTATTCGGCGCTGAATCTAGTTTCTATAATTTTCAGCGCCGACTGCTTTCCCTATTCGGCGCTGAATCTAGTTTCTATCATTTTCAGCGCCGACTGCTTTCCCTATTCGGCGCTGAATCTAGTTTCTATCATTTTTAGCGCCGACTGTTTTCCCTATTCGGCGCTGAATCTAGTTTCTATAATTTTCAGCGCCGACTGTCGATTATATTGGCATTTTTCCGCCCTTCCTTCTTTCCCTATTCTAGCCACTGCATGCCCGTCTAGGGCATTTTTCCCTCTAGTTTCTTGCATTTTTCCGCTTTAGCGTTGTTCTTAGCAGGATTAATTAATAAATAATATAAAATGAATAAACTGCCGTAAAAAATATTTGAAAAACCCGATAGTATAGGGCATTTTTGTTTTTAAGCACGTTTAGGGCATTTTTGTCATTTCTACGGAGCTGCATTAAATGTTTATATTGGTTTGTGTGTACCAGAGGGTTTATCTGAAAAGAGAACCGAGGTGGGGTAGGAAAAATGTGGAAAACGCTATTGTTTGAAAGAACGCAATGGTTTAGCGCTGCGTGGGATTGGGGAAATTTGAAATAAGCAATTGTTTCTGCATCATAAAACGGGCCGCTGGGTCCACTTTGGAGGGGTCCTCCAATGACAAAAAATGTTCGCCTCACCAAGGGCTTTCATTTGATACCAAACTTGGCCACTTTTGGAAAAATCGATTTTTGGCCATTTTGGACCGGTCCGGACCCTGGTCAGGGCGCCACAGGCCGGCGGGTCCACTTTGGAGGGGTCCTCCAATGACAAAAAATGTTCGCCACACCAAGGGCTTTCATTTGATACCAAACTTGGCCACTTTTGGAAAAATCGATTTTTGGCCATTTTGGACCGGTCCGGACCCTGGTCAGGGCGCCACAGGCCGGTGGGTCCACTTTGAAGGGGTCCTCCAATGACAAAAAATGTTCGCCTCGCCAAGGGCTTTCATTTGATACCAAACTTGGCCACTTTTGGAAAAATCGATTTTTGGCCATTTTGGGCCCGGTCCCCGGTCCGGACCCCTGGCCAGGGCGCCACAGGGGTCCGGGCGAAACCTACTATAGTCTATGCTGTAGTGCCCCCGCACCCCACCCCAAATCCCAAATAAGAAAGACCTGCTCACTGTGGATCTTTCTGTATAAGAGGCTAAAGTTGGAGTTGCGACACGGTTGGGCCCAGCACCATCAGGGTGCCCCCCAGCCACATGGATAGGTCCTACATCGAAACTAATGGGCCTTTTAGATTCACCATATAGGGGTTCCTATTCGAATACAAAACCTCAGCCCAGCAGCTCTTATGTGTAGGGCTCCACAGTCCATAGGCCCAGACCCCCCCTTTTACACACTAACTTTCGACCCCTGGCCAGCAAGCCACAGGAGCCAGATCCGAAATTCATATGCTTTGCCCCCATTAGGCCCATGGGGTGATACTCCACAGCCAACCCCAGCCCCATTGTCCCAGCCGAACAAAAGTTTACTTGAACAGAAGGATTGACCATTTTGGAAAAAACTATCTCCGAAAAAATCGAAATCCTGCTATGTACACAGACCTATGGGGAGGTCATACCTACTCCATACTCATTTCCCCAGAAATGGGGAAAAAGTTGTTCAAAAAAACCCCATATGGTATAGGAAATCTAAGAGCTCCGACCTCTAGGGTGGGGGCGAAAAAAAAGTGAGAGAAAGTCGTGCACTGAAAAATTCAATCTGTCATATCTCAAAAACGGCTCGGCCGATTTTGCTCAAATTTGCACAGCATGTACTCCTCGTGAAGGGGTTTCTACTGGTACAATATGAAGGCTCTACCTCAACTCCTCCGCCGGCACCAGGGAAAACTATGTTCCAAGAGGCCGCAATACGCCTTTTTTTCCCTATTCTAGGTAGTGCGCTGACGCGCACTACCTGATTAACTTTTTCATGCGACTGCAAGGAGCATTTTTCCTACTTGTCCTCCGTCTAGTTTTTGGGAGCGCTGCCATAACTGTGGCAGCAGCAATCACAAATTCCACCAGTGAATTCCCCATGCCCAATAAGCTTTGCATGCAAAATTTCAGCCTTTCAGCTATCTTCAGTAGCTTGAACCAGGAACTGGTTCAACTTTGAACGTTGAACCATATCTGGCCAGCCATGGGTCAGATCAGTAAAGTAACACCACCAGTGAATTCAACATGCCCAATAACCTTTGTATGCAAAATTCCAGCCTTCCAGCTATAT
>JASAND010020071.1:0-28750 GCA_030248195.1 Trissonchulus latispiculum | reverse complement strand
CGTGACGGGAGAATCTAGATTCTGCAAGAGGGTGCAGAGATCGGCTACCAGACGCAAATAGTCAGGGACCCGGATGATTTCCATGGCCCGAAGACAAACCCAGTCCCACCCTGGAAGCTGAATGTCCCCTTGACGATGATACATGACCACATGTAACAATAAATTGGGGAGAATTTGTCCATAATAGTCCAGGACAATGTAGGAAGGGAGAGGGCGATTACACCGTTCACCTTTCCAACAGGCATAGCTGAAGCAATAGAGGCATACCCCACAGCGGCCGGGCATAGCCGGGCTCGTGAGTAAGACACCTCAGAGCAGGTAGGACAGTCACGTTTATCTGGTCGGGGTCGGAAATGGTTGCAGAAAGGACTCATAAATCGTACATGATCTTCAGCCGTTCTACCACAATGACGGCAAAGCCGACAAAGACACGGGACCTTTGCGTGTTGCAGCGCCGGCACGGTGGACGCTGCCCATTCGGAGCAGGGTTCGGTGGAGGGTCGGGATTTTCAGTTTCAGCCCCTAGTGCGAGATTATCAACAACGTCGCTCGCAGGTAGCTCTTCTGGGACATCGTCGATGACCAATACTTCTGGTTCATTGTTTGCTGCAGGGGCTGGAGCACGATCGCGGATGGCGTTAGAATTGCCCGGATTGACGTGTTCGGCAGCCTCGACGACCCTTGGACCGTTTCCAGAAATATCCAGGGCAACATGGAATAACGATTCTTCGTCCCCACTGAGTCCTTCTGGGGTGGGAGAACGAGAGAGAACCCTCGAAGGGAGAAGGGAGAAGCCTGCTGAAGCCTCCGTGGATTGGCCAGGGGGAAAGGCCAGTTCGTCTGTTTTCGTTTTATGATCAGTTTCCCGCTAGTGGTTGGTTCTACTGAAATCGAAACCACAGAAGCTGTGGTTACCCCAGTTTGAGCCTAGATGTTGAGCAGCGAAGAACCAGAGGTTCATCCAATAGTGGGGTCGCTGGATGGAATGGGGCTTCCGCCGCAGGACCAACTGAAGGAGTCGAAACCTGTGGGAATGATAACGGAGGAAGGTGGTGATGACACCTTTGATGGCGAAACACATTGCCCAGCAGGGGTGGCTACGATAACCGGTCGGATATAGTTTATTGCCGGTGGTAAAGCTAGCGCTGCCTGTGGAGATGTGACCGTATATGGTTGAATAACGGTCGCAGGTGGACGGATGCCAAAATACTGCGGAGGAGCAGTAGGGGCAGATTGAGATTCATAACATGGTTTGGGAAACTGAATAGAACCTGAGTTAGGTAGCACAAAAGAATTATAGTCAGGAGGAGGATGAAGGCAAGACGCAGCTCCACTGGAATACTGAGGCAGGGACGGGTTAGACGAATTGACGGCCCAGGGCAAGGGCTCAAAAGGGGTGTCGAAGGTATCTTGAAAGTTAATTTGAGAACTTTCCCCGCATCTGGGACAGGATTGGCGGTGGCGAACCACAGTGTCTGCAGGAATGTCGTATATCCATAACTGTTCTAAATTTGGATTAATTTTTATGCCAGACTTGTCTTCTGCCTCAAAAAAAGAAAAAACGTTGTTAAGATGAGGTTAGGGAAAAGAGCATTTTCTACCAAGAAAAAATAGATTAGCACATTGTTTGGAAAAACACACAAAAATGCAGTCTTCGACTAAATATTCAGGCGATCGTAAACAGATTTAACTTGTCCATATTGTCCAGTTTGTCGTCGGCAAGTTTTGCACATAACTGTGATATCCTGAGTTTAATGTCTGGACGTCCAGTTGGACTTAATTATATCTACATTAAAGAGAATTTACCGCTGCCTATAGAAGTAGTGAGATCGCATCAGGTGATTTATAGCTAGGCGCGTGTCCAGAAAGAAGCAAAAGAATTTGCAAGGTAGTTCAAATTACAATTTGGAAAAGATAGTTGAGATTGCTGCCAATAAAGGGTCTGTAGGACATATATACATAGATGAACAGAGGATTGGAATGACTGAAGTGACTGTACAGGATCAAGGTACAATTCATTCAGCTAATCACATGATAAACTACAGGATGTAGGATTTAGAGGATACGTAGGGGATGAAGTCACATCTACATCTTTAGGTTTTTCCAAGTTAGTTTGTAGTTAATGTCTATCATGTCAATCTGTCAATAGAGGGATTCTGTAGAAAAATCAGCAAGTATAGTGTAGTTTCAGGAATATGGTTACTAGACAGGTCGGTATCTAACAGGTGGATGTCGGTGTCTCGCTGGATAGCGGCGAACGGGTTCCAACGACAGGTTTTCGCGTCTTCAGGTGCTCATGGAGCTGTTTCACTGCAGATTGTTCGAGTATTACATGAGGCATGGTTGTCAGAGCAGGTTTATTTTCTGCTATTCCGGGAATAAATGGCTCACGATAAAGTTTCAATCTGTTGCTATGGACAGTTTGTTCTTGTCCCATTCTTTCCCCATGAATTGGAGTTATAGCAACGTTTGGAAGGCGCAGTCCTGTGATGACATAGGGACCGTCCCATTGCAAGACCAGACCATTTGGGAAACTTCATCAAGACTTTGTCCCCAATACGCCAATCTGGCCAGCATGTTCCTCGGTCGTAGAGGGTCTTCTGCTTGTCCTGCGCCTGTCTAAATAAGTCAGAGGCAATACTCCAGATAGCTCTGAGCTGTGAAGTCAATTCTTCAGCATAAGTTGGTGCGTCATTGTAATTTAATTCAGACAAGACCAAAGCTGCGTCACTTGGTAGAAGAGGCGTTCTACCATAGGCCATTCTGAACGCAGACATTTTTGTGCTTTAATGTTCAGCGCTGCGATATGCAAACAGAACCAAAGGAAGATACACGTCCCAATCCGTGTTTCCGATGTTCACATAGGTAGGGAGCATTCCCAGGAGGGTTCGGTTAAACCGTTCTACCATTCCATCACATTGAGGATGATATGATGAGGTAGAAACCTTTAAAGTCCCGCGGAGTGCAAGAACTTCGGCCAGCAATTCTGACATGAAATTGGTTCCACGGTCGGACAACAAACGTCTGGGTGCACCATGTCAGCAAGGGATATCAGTCACAAAGATTTTCGCTACTGTAGCTGCAGTCTGATCAGGGATGGCTGCACATTCTGGATACTTGGCGAAGTAATCCATAAATACAATGATGTATTTCATGCCTGACTTAGACATAGGAAATGGACCAAGGATGTCCATGCATACACATTCAAACGGGCATTCAACTTTTATGGGGACCATTGAAGCTTTTGACTTTTTGACTGGCCGTTCCCGGGCTTGACAACCATGACAAATGTCACAGTATTTCTTTACGTCAACATGCATTGTTGGCCCCAAGTACCGTTCCAAGAGCTTCAGGTAGGTTCTCCCGTAGCCAAGATGAGCTCCCATAGGTTTGTCATGGTAAGCCTGGAGCAAGGCCAACCTTCTTTTCTGCAGGATCACAAGCTGTTCATGCAGGACACCTCGAGGTGAGACTTTAGGATACAGATGAACTAAAACACCACCCCCCCAGGCTGTAGCGAGGGGAGGCATAGAGCACATCAGCGGCTCGTTTAGGATCTTCTGGAATTTCCTTATCCCGCAAATAGGAAATCATATCCTTGAAATAAGGATCTGCCGCTTGCTCTTTCTTAATTTCTTGGAGCTCTGCATCACTTTCTTCAGAAATGAGTGCGTTCACTCTATATAATGGTATTTGGTCATCGTCATCGTCTTCATTACAAATTTTCTTCACAGATGTTTCACAACTTTCGGGAATGTACCTGGACAATGGATCTGCAACTTTATTGCTTTTCCCCGGCTTCTGTATTACATCATAGTTGTAGTTTCTCATATCCGTGGCACATCCATCTATTCTCCGGTTAGGTGTTTTCAACGTTAACATCCAACACAAGGCGTTATGATCAGTGACCAGAGTGAATTTGTTTCCATACAAATTGTGACGGAACGTCTTCGCTGCAAATATCATAGCCAGACATTCTTTTATTGTAGGAGTATAGTTCTTTTCGGTGTCGGACAACAGACGGGAAGCAAACGCTACAGGATGTTCTCCATCATCTCGTACTTGACCGAACACAGCGCCAACACCAATGTTGCTGGCGTCCGTCAGTAGTCACCAAGAATGGCTTCTCAAAGTCAGGATAGGTAAGAATCGGCTCACTGGTCAGCTTTTCCTTCAGGGCGTTAAAGCAGTTTTACATCCTTCTGTCCATTCGAACTGCACCTTCTTCCTTGTCAGGTAGTGAAGATCACTAGCAATGTTGGCAAATCCCTCAATGAACCTGCGATAGTAGGAACACAGGCCTATGAACGCTCTCACATCATGGGCTGACTTAGGCCGCGGAAAGTTTCTGATCGAGCTTGTCTTCTCTGGATTTGGTTCAATACCGTTTCGTGATATCTGATGACCAAGACAGATAATCTTCTCTCAGCACCAAGTTTGCCTCCCTTAGTCGGAGAAAGCCAGAGTGAAGGTCACCAAGGTGATGATCGAATGTACGAGAACACAACGATGTCATCAATGTAAGCCAGACAATTATGCCATTGGAGACCTGAGAGCACAATGTTAACTAGGAGTTGAAATGTAGCTGGAACGTTGCAAAGCCCAAATGGCACAACAGTAAACTCGTACAGGCCGTACAAGGAGGTGAATGTTGTTTTCTCTGCATCTTTATCCGCCATTTGGATCCGCCAGTAGCCACTAGGCATGTCAAGAGTAATGAAATAATTAGCACCTCCGAGAGCTTCTAAAATTTCGTCAATCCGTCTCAGGGAAAAACATCCTTTTTGGTGATTGCGTTCAGCTTCCGGTAGTCCACACAGAAGCGGAGGGTTCCGTCTTTCTTTGCGACCAGCACGATAGGTGATGACCATGGACTGTAGCTTGGTTGATGACTCCTTGACTGCGCATTTTATCAATGTGCTCCTTGACCACACGTCTTTGGGCAACAGGTATCCTGTACGGCTGCTGCTTGATGGGTCTTGCGTTACCAGTGTCTATCGTATGCTCTACCCAATCTGTTTTTCCAAGTTCACCGTCGGGTCCAACAAAACTATCTTCGAATCGCAGGAGAATGTTAATCAAACCGTTCTTCTGTTCCGGAGTCAAATCTGTATTTGACAAATCCAACTGCTCTTCAATCCAACCTGTAGTCTTAGGTTCAGACGGTGTAGGATTGGTCATCAAGCTATTTACTCTATACCCTACTTCTTCGTTGTTTATGCCATGATATTCTTCCACCATTCCGAGCACAGTATTCGCATATACAGGGACAGGCAGGTGAGCAGGATTTAGAACTTTGATGGCTATAGTCGATCCATGAGCAATTGAAGGGAGCAAAGCTCTTGCAGCATACAGATTCATTTTTCTTAGAGTTTCTGCATGGGGTTCAAAACTTCCCGAGCCGTCAAACCCATTTCTCAAATAGGCACACGGAATCATCATTTCACACCGAGGCGTCACAGTATGTTTTCCAGTACCATTGTTTCTGGAACTCCCTTTTCACAGATTAGCAGTAGATATTGATCACCAAGTTTCACTCTTCGTTTGATGAAATCCACTTCATCAGTTTTGAACCTACGGAGCAAGTCTAGGCCAAGAATCATTGAATGCGTCATGGATGTTGTGACAAAGAGTTCCTGTTCGAATCTAGCTTTTCTCAGATGGATGGTAGCTTTGACAGCTTCTATTATCGGTATCCGAAGGCCCGTTGCTGAAGTGGCAGTGACTGACTTCGCGATAAAAGTATTATTAACTGCTAGAGGCAGCTGTTCAAGAAGATCCTTGTGGATGATGGTGAGTTCACTACCCGTATCCAATAAGCCATGGACAGGTAGAGCTTCAATCTGCAATGCAATATTGGTAAGAGCTGCTAGTGGAGGTCCACTACTAGAGATAGCATTGACTCCACCTTAATACACTGCTTCTTCTCGTTGTAGTGATCGCTTAGCTCGTGTTGTGGATCTAGCTGTAGGAGGAGGAGGAGGAGGAGGAGGTACTCTGAAGGTACTGAAAGAATCTTCAGAACTTTCCGGTATGGCGTCCAGTCTTCCAGAGAACGACGAAGGTGGTTTTCTTGGTAATGTGGCAAGATTAACCATAGGAATTTCTGCTTGGATAAGCTTAGGTCTCTTAGAGGTGGTCTCAGACGTGAAGCTGGCAGCATCTTCATGTAGTAATCTGTCCAGTGTAGCGGAGTCTGCAGGATCATCTATACTGACATGGCACGATTCAGGGTCGGCATTCATAGTACCAGGCGTGTTGGTCGAAAAGTCGCTTGTTGCCACCGTCTGTTCAAATTAGCCAAATAAGCACGCAGAGGAGTCCCACAAGCGCGTCACATTCAACATTCCAGCAACTTCGACTCCATTTGAAAACAATGTGCCAGACGAAAACCCAAAGTGATGTAGAAACAACACAGAAAGGTCCAAATCTGGAACCAATTCAGCGATAGGCCGTACAGGAAACCAAAATATCCTTCGTCCATGATGTTGGCGATGAAGTTCTGAGTTCCTACCAGTGTCGAAGTATTATACCTCTCATTCATTCCTAGTGAAACCAGAATTTTCCGTTGGAAGTTGAGCTCGCCAAGCAGTTCATTCAAGGTGATCTGGGTCTGCAAATCTGACCAATTGTACATGGCAATTCGGTGAAAGTAGTGGGTTCAAACGTCCAGGAGGACGTGTAGTTCCAGTCGAAGATTCGTAGTTCTAGTATGTCTCTCAACTCAGAATAGGTACCGTCGGGCTTGTAGAGCAAGGTCTTGTTCTGCAACCGAAATGGAATCTCTTTGCTGTGGTTGCACTCAGCGGGGGTAACCCATGAGTCTGGACGATGTTTGTGACTACGTCCATGTAGCATAGGTGCTCTTCGCCGTGGTAGGGATTTCCTTTGTACATGTTTCATTCATTGCAGCTAGCCAATAGTTTCCAGGTTCTAGGCTTTGACAGGGCCAGACTTCAACCGCCATGCCACCTGCTCTGGCATAGAAATTTGGACGCTGGAGAACTGCTCTCACAGTCAAAGTTGGATTAGCCAGAAGATCGGCCTTCAGAATTTCCAGGGTGTTGGCTGCCATCTTACAGACAGCACCAAGGGCATGAGCGAATGCAAAACGGATGTTACTTCTCTCCTTCAACGTTATTGCTTGCAATGATGAAGCAGGGATATTTGTAGTGACTATCCCATTCTTCTCAGCCCAGCTTCTCAGGATCGTTTTACCAGCCTTGGCTAAGTAGCGTTGTATCTCGGCCTCCTGGTCAGGACTGATGGCTGGAGCAGAGGTAGCGTTGGATTCATCGGCTTGAGGCTTCTGTCGGACACTCTTCGCTCGATGTGCCCAATACGGCTTCTGACCGAGAATACGGAAAGGGATTCCTTGATCGCTGACATGTAGCTACTTACCCCCGCAGTCTTAGTTGTCCAACCTTTACGGAAGGTCAGGGCTAGATTTCTATCTTCCGATAGCCATTCTCATCCCATTGATGCCCCGGAAGAGGTTTCCAGGGAAGGAACTCACAGCCTTCTTCCTGGTTACACCCAAAGGAGGTAGGTTCCATCTTTCAGCTGGCATGCACCCGAAGAATAGTCACAGTGACTGACATCACCTGCAGTGTTCTCCATCTGCTGTGTGTGATGTTGTTTGTACACATAAGCTTCGTGCAAGAAGCAGTTGGTGATTTCGAGATGTTTGTAATAGAAGCAATTTATGCCTCCACCAGGATACCACCATTCTAAATCCATGTTCGTTTCATAGAGATCTCCCTCTTCACCACTAAACCTTCACTGCACTTATGCCATTCTTTCATACTGTAGCACTCATCTGCGACTACACTGATATTTACCTTTTTGTTCAATTCAACGTGATGAGTACCCAGGAAATATGTCTTCACATCTTTTTCTTGCTTCACCTTCGTGAATTTATATGCCTTTGACTTGTACTGAAAGTAGTTTCCTTTATAGAGCAAAACATCTGTGGCCAATGGTTGAGAGTCAGGGTCAGTGAACGCCACATAGCACTGTAGTGGATCAGGTAGTTTCAAAAAAGACTTGCCTTCATCAAACAAGCAAAGCATAGGGTGTTCAGGCGTGATGAGCACGTTACCTGCCTGGAACAGTGCCCAGGAAAACACCCAAGAAGAGGGAAAAGAAGAGTAGGGTTCCAAGGGTAGAGAACTTTGAGGCAGCTCTCCTTCTCGGAGGATCTGGCTTCATGGGCCAACCTTCACTTGCAGTGGCAGATGTGCTGATGCTTGCATAAGCTGATTGGCTTAAGGCTGGTGGACTATCGTCACTGATTTGAGCAACCAGTCGCTTATTCTGCTCTGTCAAAACTGGGTTCAGTTCTTGTTCCCGCTGGAATTCAGAAACGAGCCTTTCCCTTTCTTCATTCCAAGGGTTGCACATGGCTGCTTGCTGAGCAGGCTGGGGAGCCTGCGTAATCAAGTTCGCTCTTCGGCGAACGACGGCTTTCTAGCGATGAGAGGCTGGAACTGAGGCTGCTGATATTTGTTCGATCCTGATGGATCTGGTAGGCCTTCTGATGCAGGTGGTTTTGGATTTCCTCTGGGGACAAGAGGCGGGTTTCCGAGGACCATTTTGACGGGGCGGTGTCAGACACTGCTGCTGCTATGAGGATTGGGTTGGCTGTAGTGGTTGTGGATTCTCGCTACTCGAACTTGTGGACCCGTGGATCTGGTCGAGTGGGCTGAGGCTGAAGCTGTTGCGGCTGCTGTTGTCTTCCGAGTTCTGGGTGGGGTCCGTTGCATGCATGTTGACAGATCGGACGCAGTATCCCACTCCTGACACCAATGTAACGCGCTGCAACAGCTGGGAGGCTAGGGCGCAACCAAAGGGTTAGGACTCAACTGAGTTTAATTACGGCTACAGCCAGTTCGCAGTGCGTTCTCCTGAAAGACTCAGAGTATGGAACAATGTAACAGCTACAAATAATAATAATACTCAGTCGGTCTCGGGAGAGACTCAGAATACAGTCGGTCTCGGGAGAGACTCAGAATACAGTCGGTCTCGGGAGAGACTCAGAACATAGCTTAACAATCAGTTGCGACGCAAATATTATCCGCTCCGGGGGGGACTCAGAATGACAAAACTACTAGGCGGCAGAGACATGTTGCGTAGCAGAGTAGCGATTGCAGTTACTGGGAACATCTTAAGAAGAAACGGATGGCAAGTTTACAGAAGTTTGGTGTAGAAACCGGCGGAGAGTAATACGAATTAAAGGTTTTAAAACAAAGTTAACAGACGTAAGAACTAGAACGTGAAACAGTTACGGGATAGGACAAATTTTGAAATTAAAGAGATGGGGGTGCTGCAATACCACGCTACACCGGTCTAACCAGCAAATATGAATATGGAGAAAATGTAACAACTTGGGGAGAGGAAAAGGGGGCTTGCCGAAGGATGTAGACCCAGGGAAGCGGGGATAACTCCGCTGGGTAGGAAAGGAGGGGGAAGGGGTGAGTTAGTGGCCGTGTAGCTGAATGGTTAAGGCGGTGGACTTCGGATCGAAAGGTCCTAGGTTCGATTCCCACCTTAGACATTATGACGCTACATTGTTTCCTTGAGCAAGAAACTTAGGCTACAGCTCCGCCAGTCGGATGAGGTGTAAAATCGGTGGGCCCGTGTTCTGGCTTACTGGGACAGCCACTAAAGAAACCCAATCCGCTTATCCATAGGAGTAGGGCTCTGAGTTCCCGGCGGAAAAGACACCCCCTCTCTTGGGGTCAATCAGTACCCTGCAACGTGCCCGCCTACCGCCTGTGGATGGGTGCTAGGTGCACCAGAATCACGCACTCAAAAATGGACACACCCCCGGGTTTTCTTCTGATCCCACCCATCTGCGCTAGGGGCTTGGAGCGTCGAAAGACACTTAATGGATATTAGATAACCCTGAGCCGAAAGGCCTCACGACGGGCCTCACGACGGCCTCAAGACGACTCCCACCGTGGGACGGCGTCCAGGCGGCATAGCGAGAATCATACTAGATACGACTGATGGGGAGAAGCAAATGTGGCAACAGCAATCTATGCCTAGCGAGATTCCCGAACAGAGAGAGGGGGGTGGGTGAGTTAGAAGTTAGGTAGGTTATAAAAAGAATAATTAAGATATAGCACAAAAGTTAGGTTAGAAATTTAATGGAAAAATCAAAGTAAACAGAAACTTTAGGCTCGTAAAGGCAATTTCAGTGGAAGGGGCCCCCAACGTTTGAGACCAACCAAGCGCGATCAAATCATACCCCGAACTGACTATCCGCCTGATTGAAGTCCGGAAAACATGTTTTGTCAGCATCACGTGACATACATGATCTATCTTTCCAAACTTGACATAAAATTTACAACAATTGCATCAAAGGATTTTTAGGGAAGTTTAGGAGAAAACTGGGAAAAGAGCGAAATGTAAATATTGGAAAGGGTGTGATAGCGCAGCCGCTATCACCCACATTACACCAGTCTACATAGTATTCTAGAGGGTATATTATTGCTGGAAAAAGCGAAAACGTAACTATATAATCAACAGACATGTGTTGGAATGCATCCACTCAAAGTTTAAGTTAATTTGATTTTTATGAAGTTTTTATGAAATTTTATGAAGGATAAAGCGTTGAGGTGATAGTTTGCTTGAAAATTTGGGGTGAGTGGAGTATGGTTACTCCCTTTGGATTTTCGTGCTTGCTTTTCTTTCGCGACTTTTACTGCTGTGGTAGAAAATCACACCTAGTGCTCCTCATTCATTCCTTTACACGAGCTTACACTGTAAAAAATTGATAACAGTTATCTATTTTTCTTAGATAGGGAATTTGTGACATCCTAACTAATTAGATAACTGTTATCCATTTATCTGGGATTGCACTTATCCTGTAAAAAATTGGCGAAGGTTACCCATTTTTACAGGCCGAAAATCCGCCCCTCCAGACAGTCGCCGTACCCAGAAATTTGTCCTCCCCCCACAGACTTGGGTCGCCCCTTGTAGGATTAGGGCCTGCCGGGCCCACAGACTTCATTAGTCAAAAAAATTGGGTTTTTATGCTAAATTTTGAATTTTTTCTGGCTTCGCTGAATTTGTAGAATTTGTTTAGCATTGTTTAGCCATTTAAGCTGAAATTTAAGTTAAAATTTTTCAATTTTTAGTTCAGCAGAAAAATAGCTAATTTTTAAGCACATTTTGAAAAAATTTTGCCCCCATCCCCAGAAGTTGATGCTCCCACCACAGACTTGGGTCGCCCCTTGTAGGATTAGGGCCTGCCGGGCCCACAGACTTCATTAGTCAAAAAAATTGGGTTTTTATGCTAAATTTTGAATTTTTTCTGGCTTCGCTGAATTTGTAGAATTTGTTTAGCATTGTTTAGCCATTTAAGCTGAAATTTAAGTTAAAATTTTTCAATTTTTAGTTCAGCAGAAAAATAGCTAATTTTTAAGCACATTTTGAAAAAATTTTGCCCCCATCCCCAGAAGTTGATGCTCCCACCAGACCTGGGGGAGGCTCCTTCCCTAGACTTCCCCCTCCATAAATTTTGGCCCAGGAAAACGTCGGTACAAGTTTTGTGCAATTCACACCAGACTGTCATAGATACAACTAGCATACATTGCGATGGTTTTTCCACAAAAGTTGTGGATGAATGATTTGCTATGATCAAACAGCTCTGTAAACTGTAGTGGGTTGGCCATTTTCACTACAGAAGAATATGATTTGACATACTCTTATCTTATCTCTTTTGTAAGCTGGCTGTCAGTTGTAGAATAATCTGACAGGAATAGCTCTAGCATTTTAAAGGAACAGCAACATTTAATAATTCAACGAACGCAAACGTAAAAACAGAACATGAAATGCAACAAACTGAAAATTATCAGCTAAAAAGCAAATAAATTGCAATGATATACGCACATCTGTTGTAATGCCTTGGGCATTGACTTGAATTCAATGTAATAGTGCATATATTTACTGACTATTGTGGCAATTTAAAAATTTGACGGGAATTTTATTGTGCTTAGTTTAAAGTAGCGTTTTAGTTTAACTAACGATAATTACATCCAATTTTGCGAAAGTTATATACATCGAGATGAGCGTATAAATAAGCAAAATTCATTGCACAAGAAACCAACAATTAATAAAAACAAACGTAGTGACAGTTAATAAGTCATCAAAGTTGGCGGCTGGAATTATTAAGAAGATCGCAGTATTCCACTGAACTTTCCTTTTCCACGACGGGTCGTTACTGAATCCACAGCAGATCTCTGTGATCCAGGTTCAACTTCTGAGTTTCTGAGTCAGTCTCATCTAAATAAAAGTTGTTGGTGTCACAGTTTCTCACTGGTATGCTGGTATTACTGGTATTGCTGGTATGCAATGGTATTGCCTTCAATGCTTTAAACACTGTACAGATTCTGCAATCGTCCTTGCACTCTAGTGATGCACATAAGTGATTGAACAGTTTACTCAAAAAATTCTAGGACATTGTTTGTTATTAGCATGTATGCCACTGATATTTCTGTTTTGACGAAATTACATGGAGAAAATCATAAAGTTGCAGGAAGCGTCTAATTACCTACATTACCCCAATCTTATTTTGTTTCCTTCCATTGTAACAAGTCAAATTATTTTTTCTATTAAATTCATTTTGATATACGCAAGGTATATCTAATGAATTATTTATTAAAATTTCCTCCAACACCAATCAAATTACAAAGAGCAACCAGCAGGTTTTTTGAATTCGTAAACGTTCAGAAAATATTCAAATTTCAATCCCATTGCATGCTTAATCGATTCATGTTTACTTCTACAACTAGGATCAAATCAAGACTTTGACCCTTCATAGAGACTGACTGCCTTAACAATTCACGTTGCCAGCAATATGAAAGCAGCAAAATGAAAGCTATGTAGTTGTTGTTTCAGTTTTAGTAGGCGATTTTAGTTTCAGTTTATGGCTTCTGTGCCTCTCGTGGGGACCCAACAAAATTTAATCCTTAATGACTTTTCTTCCAGCGTTAAGTGGCTCCCTCCTGAGTTCAATTAGACTCACTTACCAATAGAAAAGTTCAATTCAAGGTCAAATTGAACTCTGACTATTTAGCTCCACACACTAGCACAAATGTTACCGTAATCTAAAGATGAATTTAATGCTATGTAGTGAAGAATAATTCTAGATAAGTTTCCTATTGACTGCTAAAGTTTTTTAAGATGACGATTTCTTTTGGAGACATCAACTTTAAACTATGAGTATTCATTCATTATTTAGAGTTGAGAAGCCATCTTTACATCGAAATGGAGCTTAACATTTTCTGTTTTTAATGAATACAATGAATTGAAACCAATTTGGATTTCCAAAAAATTAACGGATTTTTGAAGAAGTGCAATTTCTCAGATTTTTTGCAGACTGATGTAAATTTTTTCGGGAGACATTGATTATATCATTCGATACCTCTATCAAATACCAAGGTACCCTTTTTAGTTGTTCTAAAATCGCTCTTGCATACAAATGAATTTTCTTGAATAAAGTTTTTAAAAGTGTTTTAAGATAAAGTTATGAAAATTAATGTTTTCACGTAGACAAACCGTGTTTCCTACACTTTTGTCTAATTGCTTAAAAACTTAAACAGTCAATAGGAAACTTATCAGGAGTTATTCTTCACTAATAGCATTAAGTTCATCTTTAGATTACTGTAACATTTGTGCTAGTGTGGGGGACCTGAATAGTCAGAGTTCAATTTGACCTTGAATTGCCTTTTCTGTTGTTAAGTGAGTCCAATTGAACGCAGCAGGGAGCCACTTAACGCTGGAAGAAAAGTCATTACGAATTAAATTTTGTTGGGTCCCCACGAGAGGCACAGAAGCCTAGTTTAGTTTTAGTCGGTGATCCAAGATAATTTCAGGTTCAGTCGGTGGACTAAACTAGTTTCAGTTTAAGGTTCAGTCGGGATAGGGAACGCAAAATAATTTCAGTTTTAGTTGTATTTTCAGACAAAGTTTCAGCAAGGATGCATAATTGCACTATTATTTAGAAGAAGAGTAAGCCACTAGAGAGCTTCTCTTCACTGCATTGCGTAAACGGTGCTCCGCCCACAATACGCGAGTGTTCCCCCGTTTGGGGGGGGGGTCGACCAAATCGACATTGCATACCCCCCCTCCGTTTGGTGGGGGGTAGCAGAAAAGAGGTCCCCGTTAGGTGGGGGGGGGGTAGCCAACAGCCAATCAGATTGCAGAGACCCCTCCCCGTTTGGTGGGGGGTAGCGAACACCCAGTCAGATTGCAGAAAACCCCCCTCCTTTTGGTGGGGGGGGGGGGTAGAGCAGAGGATTACGGTAGTTTTTGTTCTATTCGAAAATGGGTCCACGTTTGGGGGGGTCGCTGAAAGAGGTCCCCGTTTGGGGGGGTCACGAAATGTGGGCCCCGGTTTGGGGGGGGGTTCGCCAACAGCCAATCAGAATGAGCAAAACTTAGCCTGCTTGAGCGACCCCCCCCACCAAACGGGGACCCCTTTCAGCGACCCCCCCCAACCGGGGCCCACTTTCAGCCAGCGACCCCCCCAAAACGGGGACCACTCTTGGCAATCCCCCCCACCAACCGGGGACCACTTTCGACTACCCCCCCCCCCACCAAACGGAGGGGGTATACCTGTCGACCCCCCCCCAAACGGGGGAACATATTGTGGTCGGAGCACCGTTACGCAATGCCAAGAAGAGGCGCCCTCTAGTGGCTTACTCTTCTTCCTAGTGCGGATTATTAAAGAAATAACGGCTTAAAACCTTCAAATTCATGTTTTAAGGTTGAACTTAGTTCAATCCGGCTCAAACACAGTTTCCGCTCCAGTTTCACGTCACCTCACAAAATAATCGCAGTTTATGTTTCAGTTTCAGCTGCCGAAACTGAAACATGTACAAACCTAGTCAGCTTCAGTTTCAGTGCCGGAAACATCAATAGATCACACATGGACTCCTAGACCCTTCAATAGTTAAATGTTAACAATTTTAAGATAATCCCTATATACAGTTTATTTTCCAATTAATTCTCGAATACGTTCACGATTACTGTAGGTCTAGTAACGATTGCGTTGTTTTAAATTATTGGTGCAAAAACCATAAGCATGTTCAGTTGATGCAGTCACATGGGTCAGGTTACTTTTTTCTCTATTGTATGACTATCAGCATTAAATTGGGTCACTATCCAAATCAATTGACTAGCTATAAGTATAAAAAATTGTGCCGCCGTCAGCAATATTTCATGTGCATATGTTATCAATTCCCACTGGATTACTAATGCCAAAATTAAAGTGATTGTAGTTAACCAGCAATATTAGATAACAGTTACCTAATTTTCTAGATTTTCGAACAATCCAGAAATAATAGCTAATTGTTGTCTTTTATATCTGATAACTGTTATCTATTTTTCTTGAATGATAACAGTGATCCACGAAAAATAGATAACAGCTAGGAAATTTTTTACAGTTACACGAGTTTAGGTAGCCGGTAGGTAGTGAATCATGATTTTATTTGTTTTCCCAAAACAGCCTTTGCACATTGCCAACTTTCTTTCATTTCACACATAGCCATTGGCAACAACAACAGCAATCAGCTTTCAGTGGATTATTCTAAGCAGAGCTAAATATAACAACTACCGTAAGAATTATATATATTCTAGATTTAAAGTCGCCGATTAGAAACATGGTTGTCACAATCCATCTTTTGGCTTGAGGGCAAACTTGTTTTGCAATTACTTCAGCTGGCTCGTTATCAGGTACAAACTTAATATAGATCTAACCTTATGCAAAACAATCTCGCTTCCAATTATGGTCTACGAAGGGGGAAGAAGCTCCAACTCAGCTGCACAAAGCCTTCAATTTCGCCTACGCTGAAAACAGGATCTCATTAAAACTGTAATTGCAATTTGAGTTTAGGTTGAAATTTTTGGGCATGTATAGTTATAGCTGGATTTTACCAGAAAGAATATACCTAATTATTAGGTAAAATTTAATCCGTTTGTGTAGGGCAACTAACAAAAAACTTGGCAAGTCATTGTCGTAATTAGAGCATCAGAAATTAGTTTTTGTCTTGAAGAGCCTACGTACATAAGGACCATTACATTATAACTGCAAACTGGCGCTACGCGTTTTGCAATGTAGAAAATTTTGTGTTGGCTGCCGATTTCACAAGTATCTAAATATTTTTAGTCGAAGTGTCGAATACCTAAAAATGGGGCAGGCACGCAAACAGATATAATAGGTCTGACGTAGGTTTCAAATTACTTTTGTCAGGCGTCAATGAATTTACACGAATAAAAATATGCGAAGTCATTACAAATAAGAAGGTGGTTCTACGCAACAAAGCAGCTAATTATTTGACGAACTTTTAAGACGAGAACAGCAGCCTGAGTATAATTTGTTTCCTTTGCAGTTTGTTTGATTAGTGTTCACTGTTTACAGAACGGACTGCATTCCAGCAATTTTGTTTTGTATTTTGCTTCCTTTCGATTTCACATTCACTTCACATCCTATTTTGAATTTGAATGATATTATATCGATCTTGCGCTCATAAAACTTTTTCATAACAACATCACTCATCAATATTAAAATTAAAATGACAGAAATTTAAAATCACTCCAGTTTAAAGTTGAACTGAACATCCAACAAACGCGTCCTTACTACCTAGTTTTTTGACGGTTGCACCGCTGCCAAGCCAGCGAAAGTGACCAAATATATGCAAAAACCTACGATAACCGGAAGCAACGATAAAGCCGTCAATTTGGCTGTTACAATAATTGATTACTCTAATTTGCATGATCTAAGAACAACAAACTTTCCCCAAGCTAGCCCTATGCTGAATGTAGGGCTTCGTAATGGAGAAATGATTTACTATACGCTAACGCATCCGTTCTCTTTTATACATTCCGGCAAGCCGGAATAAAGAGAAGGATGCTGGGCTAGGCAGGCTGCTCTCCTTACCATTGCATAACGGATATTCTTCCATACGGTGTAGGATAGTGTTGTGCACCGGCCCTGTCTAGACGGTCGGCCCAGGTCCAGAGTGGGCAGGCCGAGGGCAGGCCGGCCGGCCGGTGACAGGCCGGCCTACCAGATACAGGCCGGCCGGCCGGCCGGTGTCAGTTTCTGCGGCTTATCGCCTTCAAAACTGTCAAAATATCTTTTATTTTTACTTGTATTTTGGATAGCCGGTGAAAAGTGGCACCGGCCGGCCGGCCGGTGAAGGCCGTAGTCGCGATCCAGCCCACGAAAAATTGGGCCGGTGACCAACACTAGTGTAGGGTTTCTATGAAATGTATCCCATCCCATTGTTTTCGTCAAGAAACGAGGGTGGTCATCACCAATCAAATTGTAAAAACGTAAAACAGTTTGTCAAAACTGAGTCCCTCTGTACTCGAATGGCCCGTTTAACCTCCTTCCTACAAGGGAATTACAATTGCGGTGTCGAGCTTACATTTGTAGAGATGTGCACGAGAAAAGCAGCCAATCAAAATGAAGAAACCACTCCCCGTTTTCGGAATGGGATCAAGCAATTTTACGTCATGCTACCTCCATCTTTGAAAGGGGTTCTTTTGGGCTATTCACTGGTCGGAGCACTTTTCCGCAATACGACGAAGAGAACCTTAGCGGCTTACCGGTCCTGGAAATAATTATTGTATAATCATAATCTGCTACAGTTACTGTTCAAACTTTTCATTTTCTATACCAGCGAAACTCTAAGTTCACCTTTAAAGTTTACCTTTTTAGGTAAGCCCTAATGCTTTCTACGCTTCAAGCAAGCAGTATTATTTCTTTTTTGACAGCCAAAAGTTTCTGACATTTGAACAGTCTTGTTCACAATCATGGTCTACTGTTCTAAAGTAAAATATTTTTCCTGCAAGATTTATTTGTCGAACCTGTTTCGCTGATGTAACTAAAGTGATCGAATAAATTATTGGGAAATGTGATTATGAAATGAAACGGACAAAGCTGGAAGCCCCAAGTTTTAAATGAAAAGTTTGACGACTATAAATCAGTTTAAATGACTAATAAACTGTCCCATTATGAAATCTGTTTAGATGTTTGGCTTCGTGCCCACTTCTTCATGATTTGCTGAGAATAATGGGTTTCACACTGACTTCCCCACATTCTTGTTTACTTCGTCTAAAATGACGCCCTGTTGATGATGTAGTTCTTAATGACAAAATTCCTATTCAATTTCTTTTCAGTCTTTTTTATGAGTCAACATAGAATTTTGTGCGGATACCCCTACATAAGGAAAGATGACTTCATTTTGTTTTCATGAAACCATGGTAAATCCTGTAAAATGCTACCTTTTTCATAGGAAACCTTAGTTAAATTAAATCGAAAATCGCTAATATGATAGTCGAGCTATACAGCTTCATATCGTGTTTTGTGTTAAGCTTAGCGTAAAGAGAGAGAGAGAGAGAGAGACCACAACAGTTGCCTTGTTTGGCCAGTGTTTGCTTTCATGGATTAGACTACTGTTGCATACCTACCTTCAAAAATTCAGAGGACAGCTGTAACTTGACTAAAATTTCAATTTTTTTAGTCTAAAGCTTTCGGACAAAATATGAGAAGCAGGATATGGTCATTTTGAAACAGGCTGGCCACACATTAGACACATAGCAAGAGTTCATAATTCTATTATATATTAGAAGAAGAGTGAGCCACTAGAGGGGTCCTCTTCTTGGCATTGCGTAACGGTGCTCCGACCACAATACGCGAATGTTCCCCCGTCTAGGGGGGGGGGCGACAGGCATACCCCCTCCCCGTTTGGTGGGGGGGTAGCAAAAAGAGGTCCCCGTTTGGTGGGGGGGGGGTAACCAAAAGAGGTCCCCGTTTGGTGGGGGGGGGGTAGGCAGAAAAGGCTCCCCGTCCTAATCTTTGCCTTTCAAGGCAGGCAAAGATTGGCTGAATCTGATTGGTTGTTAGCGACCCCCCCCCCCCAATTGGGACCCATTTTGCTACCCCCCCCCCCCAACAAACGGGGAGGGGGTCTCTGCAATCTGATTGGCTGTTGGCTACCCCCCCCCAATCGGGGACCGCTTTTCTGCTACCCCCCACCAAACGGAGGGGGGGGGGGTATGCTTTGTCGAACAGAGCTACCCCCCCACCAAACGGGGGAACATTCTCGTGTTGTGGGTGGAGCACCGTTACGCAATGCAGTGAAGAGAAGCTCTCTAGTGACTTACTCTTCTTCTAATATGTAGTGCAATTATGCACTCTTGCACATAGTGTATGTTCTCAATTCAACAAAGGACCGTTCCCTGCTTTCTCCTCTTTTTTGCTTCAACTGGCTCAGTCAGTGCTAATCTGCGAACTAGAACAAAAGTTGTCCAACAAGTTATCGTTAACCTTGCTGATTAGTGGGATGTCTCTGCTCCTAATTCGATGCAGACTGCTCAGTTTCACCCAAAACATATTCCCGAGTTCTCATAAACAAGCAAAAATATGACTCTGAATCGTGCTGCAGCAACGTTAGTCAGGTCCAAAGTTCCAAGCCCAAAATTTTAAAACTTTTTATAAGGTGCCCATCCAGGCATAAACCTAATGCGTTTGGGTTGTGGAAAGAGGGCAGGATCAATGTCATCGGTTGTGTGGTGTGTCAGTGCGCAGCGGCTAAGTGGCTGGGCTACTATCTATCACATCAGGGCCGGTCCTATCAAAACAGGGTTACGCTTAACCTGGTTAGGCATCATTTTGGGGGTTAACCCCAAAATTTCTGGTTAGGTTAACCCCCGGGGTTAACCCAGTCCAATCAAACATTTTTGGGGTTGGGTTACGCTAACCCAGGGCCCGATGTTATAAAGCCATTTAACCCGGTTAAATCCATTACCCGGGTTAGAAACCGGGTTATCAACCCTAACCCAATAGTATAAAATAAGGGGTTAGCGAATTCCGGTTTCGCTAGAGGGGTTACGGTTAGGGTTAGGGTTAACCCTTAACCCAGTGTTATAACAAAACCTGGGTTTCAAACCCGGGTTAAAATTGGGGTTAAATCAAGCAAATCTCAACCCTCCTCAGTGAGGAGGGTTAGGAGTTATCCCGGATTAGGTTTTGGATAAAAAACCAATAGAAAATTTTTTGAAAACTTGCTTTTGATGGTGAAAACACATTTTTCCCATTTACCCCATCGTAGTGGACTTTTTAAAACTTCATTTTTATTTCAAATTTATTATTTGCAATTTTTTATGAAAAGGGCTGAAAAGTGAAGATTGGGGTTAGAAAAGGGGTTAACCTAAAAAATAACCCGGTTAAGTCCTTGCTAGCTGAGTTCGCTGCTTCCTTAAACGAATTGGGGTTAAAAGTGGGGTTAACTTTAAAGATAACCGGGTTAAGTTAACCTAACCCCAAAAATGCTTTATAATATTGGGTTAACCCCAAGGGTTAACCTAACCCTAAAATTTCAGGGTTAACCCCAAACTGGGCTTAACCCGGGTTAGCCTTAACCCCATTTCTATAACATCGGCCCCAGGTTTAAACGGGGTTAACTCGTTTTCAAGCTAGGCAGCTCGAAATGAGCAAAACGGTGTTAACCCGTTTTCAGTTGCAGGCTGCTTGAAGTATTAAATTACGTTTGCGTGTAGAAAATTGCCTACGCTAACCCGGGTTAAGGACTTAACCCTCCTAGGTGAGGAGGGTTAAGTTTTGGCCTACTTAACCCCGTTTTAACCCTGATTTCTAAACCCGGGTTTAATGATTGGATCGGGGTTAGCACTAACCCCAAAATAGCCTGTTAATCCCGATATGAAACCCGGGTAAAGCAAACCCGGGTTAAGCCAAGTTTTGATAGGACGGGGTTCGGGTAAGTAACCCAATTTTAACCCGGGTTAGTGAGTGAATCAGGGTTAACAACATTGATAGGACCGGCCCCTGGGCAGACATTTCCCGGGCGGGAGGTGCGTCAGAAGGGGCATAGCTAGATCAAATCCGGTGCGTAGATAACCGAAATCCGATGCGTCGGTATGCTACGTCCATAGTGGGCTAATTTTACTCAGAATGAGTTGGGAAAGGACAGCTCTTTCACTTCTTTTAAGGCTGAATTCGGATGGAAAGGGGGGAATTCGAAATGCCGCTTAGACAACAGAGTCTGCCAGAATGGAGGTCATACGTACTGCAAAATGAACCCTGGAAATTGAACTCCAATTTCTAATTGACTGAGACTGCCCTGCCTGCTACGTTGGCTAGCCAGTCTATCTGTTTCATTTCGTTGATACTCGAATGACTCGGAGCGAATTGATGGGTCGGGTTATGGATTGTGTCGACTAGAAAATTTCCGCAATTAAATATGAAACAGGTGCTTACACTTCAGTGGGGGCTAAAGGAAAATGGTTCCGTCGGACATTGCATCCTAAACTAATGAGCATTTTATGGATATATGCGCAAACCGAATTCCACACAAAATTATGCTAGATTAATCATGTATTATCACTGAACATTATGTCCCTAAAGTTTTAGTCCAAATCTGTTGCGGAGTAAATTCTGACACAAATTTTTTCTGACATAAAAATAATCGGGGTAGATTTATTAAATTTATAAGCCTGAAAGAGTAACACCAGAAAGTTCGGCTTGATGTAAATCTTTGTTTCCCTGTTTTTGTTGATGAGGTGACAAGTCAAGGAAGCTACATTAATATTTATTACATCAAGGCTACGAAAAAGGGGCAGGGACATTTTCGGTCTTTCTAGAAAGATCTGAAAAACATTCAGCAGCTGGCTTTGATCGTGATCTTATACTGTTCAAGTTGGGATAAGGCTAAGAGGATTTTCCCGAATTCTTTTTTTCATGTAATTTTAGATCAGAAGTAGGAGGATACAGCAGGATTGAGCTTGTACTTAATTAATTGACAGTAATAACAGTGCAATTCTTTTAAGCATGTGCTTTTACTTGTCACTTTCATCTTTACAGTTTTATATACCAGAAAACACAGTCAATTCCTTCAGGATAAGACGAATACTAAAACAATACTCCAGCTCCAGCATTTTATCTATTATAGCAAAAGTTGTCAACAAAGTATTAAAGGCATGCGATTACTTGGCATAAACTGACCTTGGCACTAATCCGGCACATTCACCAACATTCGGTGAAAAATGACCCGCTTTACTCTAAACAATAAAGTCTATAGCTTTAATAACTGACTCGCAAAGGGAAGAACATTGACAACTTCTATGGTGGCTGCCAGCCACCGTCCCACGTTTTAACATGAGCATTTCTATGAGGGTCTGGTGGTGGTGGATCAAGAAGACCCAAAAGGTGACTCTCTCAGGTGATGCTGATGTAAGGGAAGCAGGCATAGGAAAGATTGATAAGCCTGCAATGGGAGTTCAGCTGATGGTCCCGTGGGTGTAGTGGTTAGCATGTCTGCTCCGGAGTCAAAAGGGCCGTGGTTCGATCCCCGGCGGGACTAATTCTTTACTTTCAATGGTGAGTAAAAAGCTGAACCTCCCTCTTCCTTTCTCTCTTCTAGGTCCTGGTTTCGTGGGTACAAGGGTACTTGACGCCTCTCGTTAGGGCTTGTCCTTGGTTTCTTCCTGATCCGCCAGCCCTGGTAGAAGCGCTACACTGACACCTTTTTAGCAATCTTTCCTATGCCTGCTTCCGGTAGGTACAGTTACACAGACTGTTATAGAATGTGAATAAGGTATATAAAAGATCGATTCCTAGATAAAAGTAGATTTCTGTTCCACAGACACTCTAAGAACTGTTGTTTATTGTTTTCTTAGTTCATTTGATTACGTATCATATCCCTAAAAGGTATTGAGCCATTTTCGGATCACGCTGGAGTTGGATTTTATGCACAAGGCTGAGTTAAACAATTTTAAGGCATACATAACTTGACTGTATTGAGAGCCTGCAAAGTGAATAACTAACTTTTTGTTAAACAAACGTCACATGCTTAGAGGGAATAGAGACCAACTATTACTGATGGACACTTTTGCAACCAATGTTTCATATCCTCTGCTCAGGATGGGTTAAGCTTACAGTTGTGATACTTGATTGAATCAGCCAGAGTGATGGTCCAATTAAATGCAAAGGTTTCAAGCAGTTCCAGTCAGCCTTTTCTGTTTCTTCTTTTCCCTTTTTTCCACTTTAGACTGCCGTAGATTTTTGTAGACTCTCTAATTATTCTAGTTGGAGAAGGTTAGGAGCTTTTAGTTTACGGACATAGTCAGACAGATCAGGTCCCTGTCTCTGGTCTAGACCGTCTCTCGTTCTTCTGTAGTTCTTAATTTTATAGGTACATCCCTACTCTTTTACCTTTTTTGCGTTTCATCCAATTTACAGTTCAGTTCTGCAGTGATCTACTTAAATCTTTTCCTCCGTTCGGCAATGGTTTGATGTCGTCATCCTCCGTCGGAGAGAATTCCCCAGGACGCCGGTTTGAACCGCCCCACTTTAAATTAATCCGAGTTTTTCTGATTTAACACAAACCTTTGCTTCATTTTCTCCTCCCCTTTGTGTTCGTCACACTTTCCGGTGGATTCGTCAATTCCGGCTTTAAGGATTTTTCTGTAACAGCCGACACTGGAGCTTTATGCTTAATCAAGACTGTGAATGTTTGCCCAGTGCTTCTTTAGTTTTTGCATGATAGAATTTGCGGAAACATTTAAGCTACATAGTTCCATAAAACCCAAGCAAAGCATAAAGATTTACCATGTTAGATTAGGTTAGGCTAGGTTAGCCTACGTAATAAAAATTTGCAATTTCAGATCGTTTTGAAAGTGAAATTGAATTTGACCTCTTGAGTGGATCTGCTTATTCGACCTTTTCGCAGACTGAGACTTAACAAGTAATATTTTGTGCAAAAGGTGTGTTGCTGGGCGAACATTTTTAGTAAATTGCGCAACCTGATGCGCAACCAAGAATTATTCATAAATGGCTTACCTGCTTATTAACAGAAACTGTACGTAAAACATAGTTTAAATATGTTTGAAGAGATTACCGATACGCCGGTATAAATTAGGCATGGCATTAGTTTGGTACCCGGGTACCGTCCTGCTTCGTGTACCCGATATCCAGTTCAGATATACTACAAATGATGGAAAATATATAACTTACCTAGCTATTTCTCCTTGTTTTATGCTTTGTTAGTAGCATTCCCGCTGAGCAGTTAATGAAAAAATTTTATGAGTCATCAGAATACACAGAATATGAAACTGTCAGATTACAGAAGCAATTTACTTTCATATATGCGTAATTACATTGCTTAGAAATAAAATCTTTGGGAATAAGAAGATGTCGGCCCTATCTTAAACCACTGCACGTAGGCTTTTATGGTGAAACTTATCTTTAAGGCTTTTATGCTGAAACTTATCTTTATCAAGCAAAATGCGTGTGAGCACTGAGCAGGAGGCCGAGCAAACATAGGAGACCTGCTGCACTGAGGCGCAGCAGGAAAAGATTACACTTCAGCTTACTGGTTGATCGTTTGCAGGTAAGCAATGGATGTGTCATCTATTTATAAAAGTTTAATAATTAATCGTTTAATAATCGAATATTTTGTAAATAGATGACAGAAGTTTCGACTCGCATAAACAGACTTCAAATTTGTACTGAAAATTCCTATATGCATACTGCGTTTGTACTATAATCTCAGTTGGCCCTTTGATCTCTCTCTTAATCTCATCTGAAGTCTTGTTTTTCGAAATTGTGTTAGGTTTACAAGCTGGAACATATGGAATCCCTGGTAGAAATCTAGCTTATTTGGGAAATCATGCTTCTTTGCCTTGGTTAACTTCGGAATTATGTAAAATGTAACTGAACATATGTTCTAACATTTCTGTTCATCAGCCTACTTGTTTGTTTGACAAAAAGCTTTGACAAGATAGGTGTTGTCAGGTAAAGTATTTTAATAACAGCGCCGAAGGGGATTATAAGCAGATGACCCCTTTGCTCTTCCTTGATTGAATCATCCTGATAATTTTCATGGCAGGCCTCCAAGTTTTTTAATCTGTAACATGAATTTCATAAGTTCGTGCTAACTTAACAAGCACCACAGTGCAAGGCCCTTTGCTTTTCCCTGATATCAACTTCAAAGTTAGTGGTGGGTCGTTGAATATATGAAGCAACTCAGGGGAGATTTTGATGCAAGCTAGGATCAGCCTTCGCCCTTCGCTGGACTTGTAGCACATTGAATGAATCATTTTAAAAAAGGAGGGTTTTGTGCCTATTTGTACCAACTTTAGTGGAATGCAGGTAACTTTGAGAGCGACGGTTAATTTTCATGGCACCATGTAGGCATGGGGGTGAAAAAGGTCCCCCTGTGCCCATTGTTGCAATGAAATCAAATCAAACACAGACTATTGTCAGGCTGCTGATGCTTTGACAGTTGATGCAGCATTTCTTACTAGCTGTATTACAAATCGAACTTTCCATGTCTTTCCTATTTGAATGATCGCCCTTCCCATTCGAATCCCTTTCTGCAACCTCGTTTTGTATCCTTGAGCTTTCGAGCAAGCTCCTTTAAGTGTTCAGCCATCTTAGTTTAACTGACATGCGGGGGTCACCAATGGTTGGTTAGACAACTGTTGCTGACCTGGGTGCGAACTGAAATAACCGTATATACGTCTGACTGGCTTGGGGGTCATTTTTCTGTCCTTGACCATCGCTTCTCTGCTTCTTATTCGATTTTAAGCGGTCTGCGGAGAGCAGCAACATAATGGCCACATTGTGCACCGCAGTTGCTAGTCCCTTTCCAAAAAATTTTTAACCTTGCTTTAACACTGTAGAACAAGTGTGGTGTGACAGCACTTGAGCTTGCTATTCCTCCACCATGTTTTTACTTACGTGTGTTTACCTCGCGAAAGTTGCGTATATTAGACAAAGCGAAAAAAGAAAGACAAAGCGAATGTGTTTCTCCGTACCTCAGTTTTAGCGATTTTACCATCCAGCACATGACTTTCTTCTTTCTTATTTAAATGGAGTCAATAGAAAAAAAGTCTGATTTAGTCACGGATTCTGTGACGTTTGGGATAATCTCTCCACTATGGCTAGTGGATTCTAAGCCGTTGTTGAAAGGAAAACAGTACTTTTTGGAAAAACTTTGTTATGACTCAGAAACCAGCATGTACTTATGTAAGTACATTAACATGACATCTGGTTTTGACTACTTTAGGCTTTTGCTGACTGAAATTACATCTTTGCAACAACACCTACTGGATTATTCAGAGCTAATTCATTTTAAGTGGAGAGCTGTTGCAGTTTCACTTTGTTGGAAACTTCATCCATTCTATTACGTAGTTCGTAAAACACCAACGCTCGCGCTACAGTATCCCTTTCTTTGGAAAGTAGGTAGGTAGTATCTCGTGCAGATTTCATCTTTGGCACTTTGCCAATCAAACGAACCCCCTTGTTGAGGCCCACTCTGATTTGTTCATGTCGACAGAGCAATCCTTCAAATGGATTCCCATAATGAGATTTACAAACGAAAAAGTAGGTAATATGTTATATTGAAAAGTTGCTATCCTATGCCTTGTTGTCTACGTTGAGCAAGAATAAAAGTCTGTTAATTTTGTTAATTTATTGCAATCTCAGGATTTGCGATTCTAATCTCGTAATTGTTACGGATGCTTTTCACAAAAATAGTTTAATAAATTCAGCTTTTCCTGATAATGTTTGAGATGCATCCTAGTTTCTGATTTCAACAGAAAAATGCTATTAGTTTCAATTATCTAAAGATTAATGCATTAGCCTTCTGATTGGCTACTGTTTCTTTTCCTGACAGAAACAAAAAACAGCCCACAGAATAGGTATAAAATAAGTGAATTTGCAAGCATAAATTATTTTCTAAGAAACCTTTCTGGCCTGGCAGTTATATGACTAAATGCCCTACTGTAGCTTTGGAGATCAAGTATAAAAGTGGCTGATCGTGCATTCTGTAGCAAAGCAACTTCTAATTTCGGAGACCAGAATTTTAATAAGGTACGTCGAGTATGTTGCTAGTTTAGGAATAAGTGTACCGTAGTTGGGTGTATGTTTATTTATTGTTATTGGGAAGCCGACACCAGCCGGTCCACAGGAAAACTGAGCGGTTGGTCAAACGGCTGCTAGATAAAGTTTGTATTTAAGCTCTTTGCTAGAACTGTCTTTGTAAATCTTCGCTTAAATTTTAACAAACTGATTTTGTATCGGTATCCGTGGGTCAGCACTCACAGCAGTCGGCCGTTTCGATCGTGAAGCAGTCGGCCAGCCATTTTCGACAGGCTGAGCAGGGGGACGGCATGCCGGTTGACCTACGTCGGTAGGGTTCGGTAAAATAATTGCTGATTTCTGCCGGTCACTAGCATTAGTAAACTGGAAAAATCAGAATGGCAGTTGCGTATATTTGTTCCCAAAAAATTGTGAAGTGGCAGAATAACTCTCTAGTGACACAGCTAATGCTGGATCTACAAACGATAGATACCGTAGATTGTAGCTGAATTCCTATTAGGTTGTGCAATTGCACCAGATTTACCCTGGTCAGAATCACAAGAAATGGGTACGCATCCAGCCTTTCGCGAGTAAATATTATGTATGCTTATTTGTTCCTAATGGCCTGCAATTCCACAAATCCCAGGTCTTGTTAACAACTTACATTGCTCCAAATCGTAATATATAAAACTTATAAAATTGTAAATTTGGAAGTACTATTTCGAATAACCTTCTAATTCTAATTCCTGCTCCCCTTCCTGTCTCCTTCCAGCTCCTTCTAATTCCTGTCGCCGGCTTCCTAGACCTCCTTCTAATTATCTTGCTACTGCTGGCGTGTAGGTTCCAAAACCGCCTATAACCAAGCTGAACTATTATCACGTGTTTCTCAGCAGAAGATACGTGAAAGTCCCCCTTTACCTGAGACTTCAACTGTAACTGGGAAGACAGCGAACCCACTCACACCCCTCCCATAGTGACCTGATTTGCCGTCAAGCCTTTCGATGATGAAACTGAGAACGCTCTAGTGAATTTGGTAGGCTTTAACATCAGCTCAATATCAGAAGTGGCTGCCTAAGCAACTGTCAGTTTGTGTAATGCTTTATCCAGCGATTGAAGGAATAGGTCATACTTAGATCTAAGGTAGGCAGACATACGGAGAACACGCCGTTGCTCCTTAATTCACTCATTGTATATAGTATACTAGTATATCAGCAATTAGGAAAAACCTAGCACTATTTTAGAATTCATTTGTTTTTATCATCCAGGTTTTGACTAGCCTGTTGTACGCCAGCTTTTGTAGGTACTACATTTATGAACTAGACACCGTGAGACCTTTCTGTATAAAGGCTTAAGCCACGGCAAAGCACTTGGGAGCCTTCGCTTACGCACGTTACCTGTATGGAACGCTCAAAATTCCAAGAAATTTTGAGGCTTAATGAGCCTCTTGGAATCCCTGTTGTGGGCAAAAATAGGCTCCTGCGTATTGAATCCGTTTATTGTAGAAAGTCTCACTGCCAACGTAAAACATGGAGTAATTGTTTTACAGGTTTCACAGAAACTAAGCTTTCAACTAGGAGAAAATTCTTCTCCAATTAGGATAAAGCCCAAAATATAGGTTTCGAGCGCAATCATTTGTGCATTCTCGCAATTACTTATTATTAATTTTGCTCTCATCCTACACCGTAGTGCTGCCCACATTCCGCCTTAATAATGTCGAGACCATAAAACAGTTTTAAACTGCTAAATTGGACACAATTTTCAACCTTCATGTATTATTTCATTTCTCTGGCAAAACAACGTTGTTAGCTTGCACAGTTTTACTGTCACTGACACCCGGACAAGGATTCTAAT
>JASAND010020070.1:0-15899 GCA_030248195.1 Trissonchulus latispiculum | reverse complement strand
ACAATAATGCTATTTATCTAACCACTGGCAGTAAACAAAAACTTCTGAGAGAATTCTGCCCTCCAGACAATAAAAAGTTTTTTCGCATCTTTTGATCTGAACAAAGCTAGCAAAACCGCGGATGTATTTGCATGTTTTTAAATCAACTTGTAGCATTTGTGGGTGCCTTCTTATTCGCTGAATGCGTAGGCAACACTGATAGAACCGGCATTTTCAGTAGAAAAAGTTGTTGTTATTGTTAAGGTTTCACAAATATCATAATTCAGTCGTGCAATAATGAATTACTAGTCATGTGAACTATTGCTCGCTCAACCGTAACTTACACACATCAGCTGATTAGTAAGAACTAGCACTACACAGAATCCAAAATTCAACCTATATTGCCGCAATTAAATAGCGGTGAAATTTTAAAACAGTAGATCAAAACTAAAACTTATTTCATATTTCGAACAGAAGTACTTAAATTATGTTTGCCGCTCCGCTCCACACCAATTTCGCTAAGGCTACACTTCATACAGCCGTTTTCTGTTACAGATCTGGAGATTTACATTAGTACACACACAGCACCTATAACAGTTATTCACTCTCAACGGGACCTGATGTAAAAGTCTCCCGGTTACTGACACAAATATTTGCGGATGCATGATATGATTACAGCAATAATTTTTCTCAACACTATCTTTCATATTTTGAAAAAATTAAATGGGGCAATATTGTCTCCGTTTCAACCGGATATTATAATTCTGCGAAAACCGGTGGCGTATGCGGATACAATTAATTATTCGTTTGACATATTTAAGGACTTAGATAAAATCAACCGCTAAGCGACATAAACATTTTTCTGTTCTGTATGATGAAATTTCACAAGTTTTGTGGATCGGAAAAACTGCTTGTTCAGCGTCAGTTAACTGCGGAAAGTTGCAAAGTGGAGAAAGCTATCATAACCTCAGATTGTGATGGACAGATTTTAGCCAATGTTTTCTGCTGTTTTATTTAAAGCTTCTTCACCTACCTTCCAGAAGGTGTTGAGAAGTTATTTCGGGTCGTGCACAGTAGTGTGAAATTTGAGTGTACGAGAGATAGTAAAATACTGTTGTCTTCCTTTGACTGTTAGGTTAAAATCCTAGATTACAGGTGAGTATCGGTGGTGTACGATGTCGGAGAACTATGGGATTCTGACCAACTACAAAATATTAAAGAGATGAGATTACAACGGTTTATTGGAAATCTGAAACCCCGACAACCCCAGCTTAAACCCCCCACACCAGCACATGTATGGACTGCAGCACCTTACTGCACCAATTGATAAAGAATTGATTTTTCAACATTTCGCATTTCCAGTTCAAGCATTGAAGGATTCCCAAAATCCCAAAAAAGTTTGAAGCCGTCAAAGACGAGCAAAGCACAAAATTTTGCTCGACCTTCTTCTCAGAATATTCATTAATTAACGAAGATATTTGTAGGCGCAAGAGTTGATTCTGAGAGGGAATAAGCAAAACGATCTGGATAACTTCTCATATCACCTGGTGAAACAGCTTTGTCACCGAAGAATTACAGCCGACGCGGGACTCGTTTGAATACATTGTTCAAACTGGAATCTAAATTTTCAGAACTTTCATTGTGGTAGAAGGCGGTCGAAAACAACCACTTGGCAAACCGATGTTACAGGATTAAAGGCAATTCAATCCAACTATTAGGAGGGATAGGCGTAGAGGCAAAATGTAACAAAGCCAAAATAAAGCATTATGCTTGTGCAATACCTGTTTTTGATAATTTAGTACAAAAGCAAATCTCGTAACTAGCTAGCAAGCAACAGTTCACAATGCTAACATACTTTGTGTACAGTAGTGTTGTTGACCGGCCAGCCAAGAGGCCGTTGAACGGCCGGTGTCGTATGATATTTCGGGTAACATTCATTGCCGAGAATTGCATTGCCGAGAATGCACATTGCCGAGAAAGGCATTGCCGAGAATTGCATTGCCGAGAAAGGTCAATGCTATAGTATTGCATTGCCGAGAAAGTCAAAGAATCATAAATTGCATTGCCGAGAAAGTGTTTTTATGAAACCTGGTTTATTTATGTTGCACATGTATCACACTCATTAAGGCTAGATAACTATTTTGAACAAGCTTCCTGCAAGTTTTATGGCAAAATTTGCCGATTATTCATTTAAAATTAATTTATTTCAACATTTAGTTAAGTATTTGTACGTTCGTTTACAAAATGCAACAAATTCTACAAGCGATTAATTGCAACGTAAACAGTTCTTCGTACGTAAATAGATCTCTTGCGCCTCCCGCAGCCCTAACTTTCGATTTTTTACCACAAAATTTTGTATGGGTGCTTACTGGAGGCTATGAATTCAAAAATTTTAAAATTTTGAAATTAAAAAAATTAACAATTTTAAATTTTAAGTTGGTAAGGGGATACCAAGTAGATAAAAATTTTTGTTCCTGGTTCTGCTGAAAACTTGCACACAGGTGTTTTGTGAAGCGCTGACCACGAATCTGAGATCAATTTTTCGATTTAGCTTTTCGTTATGTATAGGCTTGCAGCTTTCGCTTGTATCAAAGTTTTTGATGCCCTTGGTCTCCCTACCAACCAATTAAAATTTTTAATTTTTTTAATTTTTAAATTTTTAAAGTTTTCAATTTATCGAATAGTATGCACCCATTTGCAAAGGTATTGGTCAAAAAATCGAAAGTTGGGGCTGGGGAAAGATGCAAGAGATCCCACAAAATTTTACATTTTCAGAAACACTTGCTCCAATTAATTCTAAAATGTAGAAAACGCAGGCTACCAAGTACCAACCTTTCGTATAACTTTGACAAACAGCTTAACAAGCAAATTGGTCGATAACTGGTCACGTATGTCCCATCTTTCCCGGGTTTCAGGACAGGCCTAATTATTCCATTTCTCCACGCAGATGGTATTTTCCCATGTTTCCATATCATGTTAAAGTAACACAACAGTACCCCCTTTGAATACGGGCCGAGGTGCTTAAGATAAGCATTACAGATCAAGTCTTTACCGGGAGCAGACTTGGTATTCAATGATTTCAAACAGGTTTCAAGTTCTTGCATTAAGAACTCTTTATCAAAACAATCATTGTACGGTCCAGGTTTTGCGGTTGGCTTGATCTGTATTGCCTTTGACATTTCCCCGCACTCTTCCATCCCCACTTTTGCAAAATGTTTACTCAACAGATGCGCACGTTGAGCAAACCCGTACTGTAACTGACCCTGTTCATCCCTTACGGGTTGATTGGTTTCCATATGACGTCTACCACTTAATTGATTGATGAGTCTGTGCATCGGTCGGGAAGATCGATTAGTTCTTAAGGAAGCTAATCGGTTAGTCCAAACCTCCTTCCTCCGCTGACGTATAACGCGTCGGGCTTGAGCAGCACGACACTTATATGCTACTTTGGCCTGCGGTTTCTTTGTTTTCAGGTAGATGGACAAAGCTCTCCGCCGTAATGCCAAGGCTTTCTTTTCTGCAATTGAAAACTGGATAGATTTCTTTGATGAGCCACGCCCAAATGGTATTGATTTATTGGCGGCGGTCAAAATGGAATTTTCGATTCTCTTCAACAAGGAGTCATAATCCTTTTCTGATAAAGGATCGGGAACCTGTAGTCGCATAATCTCGTCTACATATAATCGAAATTGAGGCCAATCTGCGCGATTTAGAATGGGCCGGGGTAGACGTCTCAGGATGGGACAGGAATAATTAACAGTAAGAATTAAACTTTTATGATCGGATCCAAGGTTATCACCTTCTTTCAGGGACCAGGTAACGAGGTTTGGTAAGCGTATAAAAGTCAAATCTGGGTTGTAACACACATTAGGATCCGTTCCATGTAAATAAGAATTGGTTTTGTGGCTAGTCTGGGCTATTACATAGTCTCGTTGGGAAGCGAAAGAAGTCACAGATAATCCTCTGTCGTCGTTGGATTTATAACCCCAGTCAGTACTTTTGAGTTGAAATCACCCAAGATCACAGCCGGGCCATTAGTGTTATCTAGGAAGATAAATCTAACGGAACGTTACGAGGACAGTAAAAATTAGCAACTGTTAATGTCCGGCTGTTTATGGATACTTCTACAACTTGTATTTCATTGCCATTGTCATTACTTTCATGGATTAATGTGCTGGATAAAGTACACGCCACTAACAACAATAATCCGCCTCCATGACTGTCTCGTCTAGCCGATACGACGTGTATCCGGGGAAATGGGGCTGTGTGCGGGTAAGGAAAAGTCTCTTGAATAGCGGCTATCTTTATATCATGCTCGGAAAGGTAGTTTCTAAGTTCAGATAATTTATAGTTCAATCCATGACTTTTTTTTCCTGTACTGCCACACCCCAGTTGCTTTCGCGAGGAGGGGTAACGCCAGACCAAAATTTTGCTTGGGTCCACGGTCTGGCGTTGAATAATTGCATGAGCAATTACCCGAGGCGAAACCGAGGCTGCCCGGGCAAAAGTGATCACGATGCACTAACCGCATCATGACCACCCGTCAGCTCCATCAAGGGGTTTCCCCCTGCACGGCCAACTCCTTGAAAAACTCGGATAAAACTGACACAATTAGGGGATTCTGATACTGCCGTATCAGACCTATATAATACAAATAATTTGATTGTTGCCAGCTGGCAACGAAGACAAGTTTGACACATGGAATTGTTCGTAAAGGTTTGTTGAATCCGTCGGATTCCAAATTACGTGTTTGCGGCCGGCAAGTGCAGAGGCTACCTTCTCACCTCTGGGCGGCCTAGGTGTATGCGTAGCAATATAATATTACACAAAGTATTTGGACCATATCGTATGAGTTAATCGCTTGAAATTAGAAAACAAATAAGCACAGGGGGACCTTTTTCACCCCCCATACCTATTTTGCTTCCTAACCAAGTACAGTTTCCAAGTTTGCTTATGCTTATACTTAAACAACTTAACTGTTGATAATTAATAAATTATTATGTAAATTGCCTATTTAAACTAAATAAGTTGACTAAGTAGTAGCAATAAACACGGTGGGACCTTGCCTACCCCCCATGTTTATTACTATCCTCAAGGTTAGTAAATGAGTTTAGAGAAAAGAGAATTAGCTGTTCCATTGATGGTTACACGGCTGGTGAGTAAGGACATCCTCCATACCCCCACTGGTTACAGTGTCTGCGCCTGATAACCCCTGGCGCAGGAGGGGACGCACCGCTTCATCATCCAGTCGATGAATCGCAGCGTTCGTTTAAGATTTCAGCAAAGGTGTCGGGTGGAACTTCGGATGGGTCGAACTGATCTTCACACTTGACGTCTTCAAGCTTTCTGTGAATCCAAGTTTTGCTCGAAACAGTTGCGAGTGACACATGAGAACAAGTCGGTGCGCTCGAAATAGTCGATTACCAATTCTGATTGGCACATCCCAAATTCTTTGTTGATGCCACAGTACCGCCAACAAGTTCGATTTCAAATATGTATGCTGAGCAAACTGGTCAGGCAGAAGCAACTCAAAACTTCGGGACATTCCCCCATCTTTTCGTATCCTGAGATGGAGATTCCGTCAGCGTAATATAGGGACTGGATTGATTTAGAGTTGTAAGATGACTGACAATTATTTGCCGGGTGAGAATTCGCGAAACGCAGAAGAGGCGGCTTCGAAAAGGACATCACTAGTTTTGTTGGGAAGTGAAATGCAAGAAATGCCAGAAAATCAGTTCCAAATTATCAGATAAGCTTCTTTAACTTATCTTCAGAAGTCAAAATTCGAAAATTTAGTTGAGCAAAAAGCGACTACTCCTTGAAAGCGTTGGATCAGTTCCCCAATCCATGACTATTCCACTGCATAAAACTTAAGGTATTCATGTTTGACAGATTGATGTTATATATGAGTGCTGAATCAAATCTCTGTTTAGAAACGGACTTTTCTCATCTATCCTATCTGAGTGCTCGTTTTCCCTTTCCATTCCTTTTCTGCAGCCTGTTTTTGATCCCTTAGCTGACGAGCAAGCTCATAGTCTTCAGCCATCTTAGTTGTGCTTGACATGCGGGGGTCAGCAGAGGTTGGCTATACAACCGTTGCTGACCTGGGTGCAACTGAAATAACCGTACGTGTGACTGGCTTGGGGGTCATGTTTCTGTCCTTGACCTTCGCTTCTCCGCTTCTTTGTCCGCTTTTAAACGGTCTGCGGAGAGCAGCAACATAATGGCCACTTTGTGTGCCGCAGTTGTTGAGCCCTTCTCAAAAAAAAAGAAAACGCAGAAGCAACGAAAATTACTGCTGCGAAGACTGGGAACTCTTTTCTTTCCTTGACAGTCGATGTTAGGATGAAATCTTTCCTCCAAAAATATCCCCTCGGAAAAATTGTAAAAGTAGAAATCCTCCGCCGGAAAAATATTAGGCAACTACTTAGCTACTTACTTAAAAATCTAAAGTATCGGCAAATTTTGCCTTAAAACTTGCAGGAAGCTTGTTCAAAATTGTCATCTAGTCTTCTTAATGAGTGTGATACATGTGCAGCATAAATAAAGCAGGTTTCATAAAGACACTTTCTCAGCAATGCAATTCTCGGCAATACCTTTCTCGGCAATGCAATATATGATTCTTTGACTTTCTCGGCAATGCAAGAAATGAGCATTGACCTTTCTCGGCAATGCAATTCCCGGCAATGCCTTTCTCGGCAATGTGCATTCTCGGCAATGCAATTCTCGGCAATGAAAACACCCCGATATTTCCCCCCCGTGATATTTCGGGGTGTCTTCATTGCCGAGAAGTGCATTGCCGAGAATGCACATTGACGAGAAAGGCATTGCCGAGAATTGCATTACCGAGAAAAGTCAATTCTCATGTCTTGCATTGCCGAGAAAGTCAAAGGATCATAAATTGCATTGCCGAGAAAGGCATTGCCGAGAATTGCTTTGCTGAAAAAGTGTCTTTATGGACAGGACAGCTGTCAAGGACAGCCTCATATTGACATTAACATTTGCTTGGAAGGTATCGAGAGAGCTAAAGAAAATTAGTGGCAATTTTACTTAAGGGGAGGGTCCATTTTTGGCCGATTTTTCGACCATCTCCGATTTTGCTCATTTTGTTGTCCGATTGGTATATTTTAACGAGTTTTTGAAATGAAGGTCGGATCTCTTACGGTTAGCGAGTACTTCACCTCAAAGTTGATGTCAGTATGTGTTAAACATAGGAAACGGAAAAAGTGGTGATTTTTCCGTGCGCCAGAGAAATCGACAAAATGGAGCACTTCAACGTCCATCCTATATCATATATACGATCTCGAAGGGTGATTTGTAGGAAGCAGAATTTTAATTCAGGCCTTCAAAAATTTTTAATTAATTTTTAAAGTTTGCGAACAGCCAAATTTGACTGTTTTGCAATGTTAAAATTGGGGGTCAGCAAGTTTGATGAAATATTCTGAAAGCTGTAAGCCCTAATTAAAATTTTACTTCCTACAAATCACAGCTTATGACAATACATTTCGAACGATACCAATTGATCCTGGTTACCTCTGTCCGATTTCGAGAATTCTCTCGCGCAGAAATCTCAATTTTTAGTAAAATGTAGGAAATTCCCGTTTTTTGGCAAATAACCTAGAGCTATGGCAACACAGACCTATAAAATGTTAGACTATCTATTTGCGCACGATTATTGATGACTTTAGGGCAAGTTTGGGCACAAATGGTGCAGGTTAGTGCACCCGGTTCGGTCGCTGGGGTCAAATGTGAGGGGTCTGACAACCATAATCTCAAAAATAGCGATTTTTCGAAATACGTTAATTTTTATATCAATCGAAAGCTCTCATTGTCGGGAACATTTTTTCTTCTTGGACCATTGCCCGCAAATGCACCAAATTCAAGTTATCGGCCGTTAAATGATTTTCGTGGTCAAGGCTTTCCAGCGTCGGTGCTACTTCCTAAAATCACTAAATAAAGTCATAAAGAAACGTTTCCCATTAAAAGCTACCATAAGTTCTTTGTTTGCATCAGATATCAAACATACAACCGAATATAGCTCCATTCTCAAGGAAGTTCAGGTGTAAAGTGCCTTTATTTGCCGCGTCACCGCCGTTTTCACCTGTTTTCAAATTGCATGCAATTAATAGATGGTTGCTCGTTAAGTACTGAACGAAACTACTCAAAAATTAAAATCGATATGCAGGACATATGTGACAAAAGTTTGTGGGAAAATGAGCAAAATCCGTCACCATAAAATTTTTTTCCATGGTGGACCCCCCCTTAAATAAGTTCGAAAATGTAGCAGGGAAATTTGGTCGAATTACTATTTTTTGTTGGGGTCGGCTCGGCTCGGAGCTTCATTTCTCCGGCTCGGCTCGGAAGAAATGGAGCCGAGCCGAGCCGCGAGCGAAAAATCCTCATCTCTAGCGTGCAGTTGGTTTATCGAGAATCTAGAATGTGGAATTTAAAGATAGTTTTCCATCTCCCGATTCTTAATACATCAAATGAGCAAACTTGTAATATACTATCAATCAAGTCGAAAACTACTAAATTTGGCCAAGTCATTACCTCCATATCGGCATGTCGAAGAAATATTTCAAATTTGAGCTGATCTGATGTGTCGGGGTAGGCGCTAGTTTTTAAACTTTTTCAATTATGGTGCAGTTGGACATCGATTGATGGAATTGGGGTGATGAACATCTTTTCTAATAGAATGTGGATTTAAAACGCTGTCTGTGCAAGATAGCACTTTAGTACGACCAAAAAATGTGTGTACAAATTTCGACCGTTTATAGCAGATTAAGCTTTGGAGTAAACCCCGACAATGTATACATTTTTAGAATCCTCAGGAACCCGAGATTTCGAAAATCTGAAATTCCGGGTTTCATTCAAATCTGAAATTTTTTCTCAAATTTTTATTGCAATCAAAATTTTGTTTTGAGGATCGATTAGAGCTGGTCCCGCTGCATATTTTTGCTCTGAGAGAGAATTTTTCACAAAAATGCACCCAATTTCCGGAATTCCGGGTTTTCAAAATTTACGGATTTTAAAAATTTTCTCCAATACCCACAAGATGGGTATCATTCGAAAGCTCTTGATGAGCTGAACAAATCTTGTAATAGAACCAACTCGCAGAAATGAGCCCAGTTCTCCGAATTCGCTAATACCTGCCAAGCTAGAGTGAAATACGGAATTCGTGAATTTCGGTAATTGGATGCATTTTCAGACATTGGTTCTATTACAAGATTTGTTCAGCTCATCAAAAACTTTCGAATGATACCCATCTTGTGGGTATTGAAGAAAATTTAAAAATCCGGAAATTTTGAAAACCCGGAATTCCGGAAATTGGGAATGCACAGTGAAAACTTTCTAAGAGCAAAAATATGCAGCGGGAGCAGCTCTATTCGATCCTGAAAAGAAAATTTTGATTGCGATAAAAATTTGGCGAAAAACTAAAAATTTTAAATTTTCCGTAAATGTAACCCGGAATTCCGGATTTTCGAAATGTCAGGTTCCTGAGGATTCTAAAAAATATGTAGATTTATACATTGTTGGGGTTTACTCCAAAGATTAATCTGCTATAAACGGTCGAAGTTTGTACACACATTTTTGGTCGTACTATGGTTTGTCTCACTGCTGTGAAGGCTAAATTGAGGTCTGTACACTAGTGGTGTTGCCCGGCCGAAATTTTCGTCGGCTGGCCGTTACCGGCCGGCCGACCTTCTGAAGAAGGCCGGCCGGCCGTTCGACGGCCCAACCCGCCAAAAACGGCCGGCTGACGAATAAAGACTAAAAATGGCCGGAAGGCTGACCCATGAGTGCCAGAATAAGAAATCAAGATACGAAAATGTATCAGCACAATTTAAAATCGATTTCCTGAGTAAATTTTGATAAACCGCTGAAATATATAGCGACCGGTGTCGTATAATATTTTCCCCCGTGATATTTTTCCCCCCTTTCAGCTATAATATTTCCCCCCTTTCAGCTATATTTCCCCCCCTTTAAATGAAACCCAGCCAAATGATGCAGCAAATTTAACAGGGTCAAAACAGCAACTCTGTTGAAATGGTGGTAAGTTGCAAGTAAAATGCTGAAAACTATTTTGCAAGTTAATTTATTCTTTAATTAATGTTAATGTGCATGCTAAAAAGAAATTATTTTTGCTTTTGTTTTTAGTACTGTTTAAAAAGTGTAAAAACTGGTAATTTTTGATTAGTTGGTTAGTAATTGTTTTGTTAATAAATTAATTTTGGAACTATTAATAACTGTAAAAATGTTTTTTTTAATTTTTGCTTTTCTTATTATTTGGAAATCTGGAGTTGTAAAATTTCGGATCTTTAACAGGCTTTTTACCGTATTTTACAAAAGTTTTGTAAAATCAGCAAAGCTTTTTTAATATTTTACTGCATTTTTACAGCACTGTTTCTTATTTTTCAGACTTGTCACCGTTGAATATTCATTAAATTTTCCTCACCGCAAATTATAAACAGTTTTAGTAAGGCTGCATCCTTGAAACTTCTGGTTTTTTGAAGATGGAATATTTTGATCCTTACAGCCAAAAAATCTTCAAATGTAGCTTTCTATTTGTTCCGAACCAAGATGAAAATTTGTTTTTAGTTCATTTTTTCTAGTTGTTTTCAAACACTGTTCATCATATCATAGGATGAGCCTCAAAAATTTAAATTTACTTGGAGAAAATTTTACCATTGTAAATTACTATGTATTATAAATTATGAACTGTATATTACAAAAATTACAATGTGAAGTTTAATTAAAGAAATCACAAAAATCTACTTCAGCGGCGACTAGATTTTTACTATCATCAATATTAGTAAAATTGCATGAATGTATTTGTATAAATATACAGTTATCGTTAATAGATGTACTCTTGTTAATAGTAAAATGTTCTCCAAGTAAATTTAAATTTTTAAGGCTCATCCTGTGATATGATGAACAGTGTTTGACAACAACTAGAAAAAATGAACTAAAAACAAATTTTCATCTTGGTTCGGAACAAATAGAAAGCTACATTTTAAGATTTTTTGGCTGTAAGGATCAAAATATTCCATCTTCAAAAATCAGAAGTTTCAAGGATGCAGCCTTACAAAAAACAACAGTTGTTTATAATTTGCGGTGAGGGAAATTTAATGAATATGCAACGGTGACAAGTGTGAAAAATAAGAAACAGTGCTGTAAAAATGCATTAAAATATTAAAAACGCTTTGCTGATTTTACAAAACTTTTGTAAAATACGGTAAAAAGCCTGTTAAAGATCCGAAATTTTACAACTCTAGATTTCCAAATAATAAGAAAAGCAAAAATTTTAAAAACATTGTTACAGTTATTAATGGTTGCAAAATTAATTTATTAACAAAACAATTACTAACAAACTAATCAAAAATTACCAGTTTTTTTTACACTTTCTAAACAGTGTTAAAAACAAGAGGAAAAATAATTTCTTTTTAACATCCACATTAACATTAATTAAAGAATAAATTAACTTGTAAAATTGTTTTTTACAACGTTGTAAAATTGCAACGTAAACAGTTTTTCGTGCGTAAATAGATCTCGTACGCCTCCCCCCAGCCCTAACTTTCGATTTTTTACAATAAAATTTTGTATGGGTGCATACTGGAGGCTACGAATTCAAAAATTTTAAAATTTTAAAATTAAAAATTAAAAATTTTAAGTTTTAAGTTGGTAAGTGGATACCAAGTATATAGATAAAAATTTTTGTTCCTGGTTCTGCTGAAAACTTGCATACAGGTGTTTTGTGAAGCGCTGACCACGAATCTGAAATCAGTTTTTCGATTCAACTTTTCGTTAGCTCTGTATAAGCTTACAGCTTTCGCTTATACAAGTTTTGGATGCCCTTGGTCTCCCTACTAACCAACTAAAGTTTTTAATTTTTTAATTTTAAATTTTTCAATTTATTGCCTAGTATGCACCCATGCAATAGTATTGAAAGTATTGGTCAAAAATCGAAAGTTAGGGCTGGGGGGAGGTACAAGAGATCTATTTACGTACGAAAAACTGTTTACGTTGCAATTAGTCGCTTGTAGAATTTGTTGCATTTTGTAAACGGATATGTCTACAAATACTTAACTGAATGTTGAAATAAATTAATTTTAAATGAACAATCGGCAAATTTTGCCTTAAAACTTGCAGGAAGCTTGTTCAATATAGTCATCTAGCCTTAATGAGTGTGATACATGTGCAGCATAAATAAAGCAGGTTTCATAAAGACACTTTTTCAGCAAAGCAATTCTCGGCAATGCCTTTCTCGGCAATGCAATTTATGATCCTTTGACTTTCTCGGCAATGCAAGACATGAGAATTGACTTTTCTCGGTAATGCAATTCTCGGCAATGCCTTTCTCGTCAATGTGCATTCTCGGCAATGCACTTCTCGGCAATGAAGACACCCCGAAAATATTATACGACACCGGTCGCTATATATTTCAGCGGTTTATCAAAATTTTCTCAGGAAATCGATTTTAAATTGTGCTGATACATTTTCGTATCTTGATTTCTTATTCTGGCACTCATGGGTCAGCCTTCCGGCCATTTTTAGTCTTTATTCGTCAGCCGGCCGTTTCTGGCGGGTTGGGCCGTCGAACGGCCGGCCGGCCTTCTTCAGAAGGTCGGCCGGCCGGTAACGGCCAGCCGACGAAAATTTCGGCCGGGCAACACCACTAGTGTACAGACCTCAATTTAGCCTTCACAGCAGTGAGACAAACCATAGTACGACCAAAAATGTGTGTACAAACTTCGACCGTTTATAGCAGATTAATCTTTGGAGTAAACCCCAACAATGTATATATCTACATATTTTTTAGAATCCTCAGGAACCTGACATTTCGAAAATCCGGAATTCCGGGTTACATTTACGGAAAATTTAAAATTTTTAGTTTTTCGCCAAATTTTTATCGCAATCAAAATTTTCTTTTCAGGATCGAATAGAGCTGCTCCCGCTGCATATTTTTGCTCTTAGAAAGTTTTCACGAAAATGCACCCAATTTCCGGAATTCCGGGTTTTCAAAATTTCCGGATTTTAAAAATTTTCTCCAATACCCACAAGATGGGTATCATTCGAAAGCTCTTGATGAGCTGAACAAATCTTGTAATAGAACCAATGTCTGAAAATGCACCCAATGCCCGAACTTCACGAATTTCGGATTTCAGTCTAGCTTGTAAATTATTAGCGAATTCCGAGAATTGGGCTCATTTCTGCGAGTAGCTTTTATTACCAGATTTGTTTAGCTCATCCAAAACTTTCGAATGACCCATCTTGTGGGTATTGGAAAATTTTAAAATCCGTAAATTTTGAAAACCCGGAATTCCGGAAATTGGGTGCATTTTTGTGAAAAATTCTCTCTCAGAGCAAAAATATGCAGCGGGACCAGCTCTAATCGATCCTCAAAACAAAATTTTGATTGCAATAAAAATTTGAGAAAAAATTTCAGATTTGAATGAAACCCGGAATTTCAGATTTTCGAAATCTCGGGTTCCTGAGGATTCTAAAAATGTATACATTGTCGGGGTTTACTCCAAAGCTTAATCTGCTATAAACGGTCGAAATTTGTACACACATTTTTTGGTCGTACTAAAGTGCTATCTTGCACAGACAGCGTTTTAAATCCACATTCTATTAGAAAAGATGTTCATCACCCCAATTCCATCAATCGATGTCCAACTGCACCATAATTGAAAAAGTTTAAAAACTAGCGCCTACCCCGACACATCAGATCAGCTCAAATTTGAAATATTTCTTCGACATGCCGATATGGAGGTAATGACTTGGCCAAATTTAGTAGTTTTCGACTTGATTGATAGTATATTACAAGTTTGCTCATTTGATGTATTAAGAATCGGGAGATGGAAAACTATCTTTTAAATTCTACATTCTAGATTCTCGATAAACCAACTGCACGCTAGAGATGAGGATTTTGGCTCGCGGCTCGGCTCGGCTCCATTTCTTCCGAGCCGAGCCGGAGAAATGAAGCTCCGAGCCGAGCCGACCCCAACAAAAAATAGTAATTCGACCAAATTTCCCTGCTACATTTTCGAACTTATTTAAGGGGGGGGGTCCACCATGAAAAATTTTATGGTGACGGATTTTGCTCATTTTCCCACAAACTTTTGTCACATATGTCCTGCATATCGAGTTTCAATTTCGAGTTGTTTCGTTCAGTACTTAACGAGTAACCGGCTATTAATTGCATGCAATTTGAAAACAGGTGAAAACGGCGGTGCCGCAGCAAATAAAGGCACTTTACACCTGAACTTCCTTGAGAATGGAGCTATATTCGGTTGTATGTTTGATATCTGATGCAAACAAAGAACTTATGGTAGCTTTTAATGGGAAACGTTTCTTTATGACTTTATTTAGTGATTTTAGGAAGTAGCACCGACGCTGGAAAGCCTTGACCACGAAAATCATTTAACGGCCGATAACTTGAATTTGGTGCATTTGCGGGCAATGGTCCAAGAAGAAAAAATGTTCCCGACAATGAGAGCTTTCGATTGATATAAAAATTAACGTATTTCGAAAAATCGCTATTTTTGAGATTATGGTTGTCAGACCCCTCACATTTGACCCCAGCGACCGAACCGGGTGCACTAACCTGCACCATTTGTGCCCAAACTTGCCCTAAAGTCATCAATAATCGTGCGCAAATAGATAGTCTAACATTTTATAGGTCTGTGTTGCCATAGCTCTAGGTTATTTGCCAAAAAACGGGAATTTCCTACATTTTACTAAAAATTGAGATTTCTGCGCCAGAGAATTCTCGAAATCGGACAGAGGTAACCAGGATCAATTGGTATCGTTCGAAATGTCTTGTCATAAGCTGTGATTTGTAGGAAGTAAAATTTTAATTAGGGCTTACAGCTTTCAGAATATTTCATCAAACTTGCTGACCCCCAATTTTAACATTGCAAAACAGTCAAATTTGGCTGTTCGCAAACTTTAAAAATTAATTAAAAATTTTTGAAGGCCTGAATTAAAATTCTGCTTCCTACAAATCACCCTTCGAGATCGTATATATGATATAGGATGGACGTTGAAGTGCTCCATTTTGTCGTTGGCAAGATTTCTCTGGCGCACGGAAAAATCACCACTTTTTCAGTTTCCTATGTTTAACACATACTGACATCAACTTTGAGGTGAAGTACTCGCTAACCGTAAGAGATCCGACCTTCATTTCAAAAACTCGTTAAAATATACCAATCGGACAACAAAATGAGCAAAATCGGAGATGGTCGAAAAATCGGCCAAAAATGGACCCTCCCCTTAAGTAAAATTGCCACTAATTTTCTTTAGCTCTCTCGATACCTTCCAAGCAAATGTTAATGTCAATATGAGGCTGTCCTTGACGCCAACTTGTTTATGGTATTGATATACTTTTAGTAAGAAAAACTTTTGACTTATTTCATTTGTATGTCTCAGTTTTGGTTTCATAAAAATCCTACCTGTAAAATCCCTTATTCTGTGTTTCTGGGTACTGGTAGTATTTTTATTTTATCAGATAGCGAAAAAGTTGTAACTGCTTCTAGTATTCTAGTATATAATATATCTTGAGAGACTAAAGATAAATCTTAACTTGTAATTATAACTGGTTACGACTTCGTTAATAAATTTGACCAAGACAACAAGGAACTAATAAAAAATTCCATGCAATCTGGCGAATTTGAAATTTCAAGCTTGGCGAGCCGAGCCGACCAACTTTCAAAATCTTCCCGAGCCGAGCCGGGAAAGTCCGGCTCGTCCTCATCTCTACTGCACGCCCGGACACTGCAGCGGGCGAGCGCATTGGGCTGTAAATATACACAACTTGAACTAGTGCAGTGCTATATAACTTGCCCAGACAGTGTTTTAAATTTATATTCTATTAGAAAAGATGTTAGTCGTCCCAGTAGCAATTAGTGATGTTTCAG
>JASAND010020068.1:0-18908 GCA_030248195.1 Trissonchulus latispiculum | reverse complement strand
TCATACATGGGCAAGAAACTTGGCTCTAGCCTGCACAGCCTTCGAGCTTACTGCGCGGGGGGTCAAATTTTTAATTTTTCACGATTTGTGTCGACAGTAGTTTTTACAAAGCTCTGTTTAACTCACTCATCTTTCAAGCCCCTTTGTCGGAAAGATTTGAAAGAACTTTTACGCAATCCTCTAAGATTTTGATGAATCCCGCAAAAAATGCTAAAACTTTTATTCTCTGGCTTTACTTAAATAACAAGGGAATTTTAGGAATGTAGTTATAATTCACTCCGTTTTTAAGATTTAATTAGCATTATTAACCAAGTTATAATTAGTATTCAAAACTCGAAGCTATGACAAGTAATTTTGACATTCTAAAAAGCCGTTGATACAACCTTCTGATACGTCTGATACAACCCTCAAGGCGGTGGGAAAGTCCTTAGTGGAAGCACTCAAATGTTTGGCTCCGGCATACAATTGCAATTTTAACCAAACTGCTAGTGAAACTTTACGGTTTGGCAGAAATCAGTATGAAAAACAGATCTAGCTGGGAAACATTAGGATAAGAATGTAGTAAAAAACAGCAAAAACAAAATAATCAATTTTTTGCACAAATTCAATATCTATCGAGAAAGATAAATTATGAAGGAAACGGCGGCAGCATGAATTCAATGTGCGATATAGCTTAAGGAGAATTTTGCTCGAGCCTTGGCTTGACCAAACTCCGTTTTTAGAACATATTATCAAGAGCATGTAACTAAAATTTATAAGTAAGCAACTGCAGATGGAACGACCAATGTAGAATGGAACAATTAAGAGGGGGTGTCGTAAAAAGGGCTGTAAAAATTATAAAGCGGGTGGCGGTAAAACGTTTGCAACGGGGGATCTGGGGGCAGAGCCCCAGTTGAACAAATGTTTTGTTTTTGCATTAAAACCTGTCTACGGAACTTTAATTCCTTTCACTTTGAAGAACCGAGAAAGTTTTTTTAAATTCAACATATTTTAAAGCAGAACTAGCAATTTTTCCGAAAAATCGGATTCATTTCAAGATGTTTCTTCATAAACGCAACATATAAATATTCCGTTAAAAATTAGAAAATGTTTTGGTTTTTAGTATATAGCACGAAATTTAAAGAAGTAGGAAAGTATTTGGTTTTTGCCCTTTTTTCTATTTATATCCTTAAGTTTTCATGCCTACGAATCGCGACGGGGGCGGCCTCTTACAGGTGAGCCCCTGGAGGGCCTAGGGGCGATAGCCTCTGAAAAAGCCAGAGCCCAAATTGTTTCAAGAAATTATTTGAGAGCAGTCTTGAAATGCCAATCAGGGTTGGGAGTCTCGGTCTCGGTCTCGCCGAAAACTTGGAAAGTCTCGGTATCGGTCTCGCCCATCGAAAAGTCTCCGTTATGGACGAGACCGGAAATTTATTGAAACCATCATTTTTCAGCGAAAATTTTAAATCAATGTTATGAAAACTAACTAACGAGGTGAGAAAACAGTTTTTATGTACTAAAGTCGCTAATACTGGCCCTAAGCCTAAAAAACTAAAAGAAACTAAGAAGCCTGAAAATGTTGGTCTTGGTCTGGTCCAAATGCCGAGGCTTGGCCAGTCTCGGTCTCGGTAAAGTCTCGGCCTCGGTAAAGTCCCGGTTTCGCCCAACCCTGATGCCAATTGCCGATTTCGTATTTTTTGACTGCGTATCTTTAAGCGTTCGACTGCGAACTCAACTTAACTTTTAAGCTACAGGAGAATGCGCTGAAGGCGCAAATTTTTTTTGAATGAAATGTATAAAACAATGCGCCGATGGCCCGAAAAGTTTCAAAGGAAATGAAAAATGAAACACACCACAGATCCAAAATTTTTGGAATAAATGTAATAGAAAACGCGCCGGATTCGAGATAATTTATAAGGAAAAATAAACAAAAACGGACCGATGACGCGACATTTTCTATAAGAATGTAATGGTCAACGCGTGGCAGGCGCGAAACGTTTTAAATAAATGTAATGGAAAACACGCCGAAGGCGAAGCCGACCAAGAAATTTTGCGGGAAAACATTTTAATGCACTTTGACGCGCGGGAGTAAAAATTTTGTTGCGCGGGACAAAATTTTGATGCGCTTTGTTGGGCGGGGGTAAAAAATGTACTGAGCGAATTTGCTGCTCTAGTTAGAAATGTCGTTGCACTGGATAAACTTCGAATGCGCTTTTGTTGCGCGGTGGTAAAAAGCATGCTGAGCGCGATAAAAATTTTGTTGCACTTTGTTGCGCGGGGGTAAAAATTCTACTGAGCGGGGGTAAATTCGCTGCTCGAGTTAGAAATTTCGTTGCACGGGATAAACTTCTATTGCTCTTTCTTTGCGCGGTGGTAAAACAATTGCTGCGCGCGAGATAAAAATTTTGTTGCGCGGGACAAAATTTTGATGCGCTTTGTTGCGCGGGGGTAAGAATTGTACTGAGCAAATTTGCTTCTCGAGTTAGAAATTTCGTTGCACGGGATAAATTTCTAATGCTCTTTTGTTGCGCGGTGGTAAAAATTTTATTGAGCGGGATAAGATTTTGTTGCGCCCGGGTAAAAATTTTGTTGCGCGGGGAAAAATTTTACTGCGCGGGGGTAAAATTTTTGCTGCGCACTGCGCGGGGGTAAATTTTTCCTAGCCTGCACATGTGCAGGAGTTGTGCAGGCATTGCCCATGCGTGATATTGATGAACTTCCTCGCGGAAACTCTTTCGGAAATGTTCATGTGCCTGTGTAATGTGCCTATTTTAACAGATCTACATTAGAATTAGATAATTTTAATACGTATTACATATTTGTCGTTACAGTGTGTTGATGCGCATTTAAATTGTTATAGGAGGAAGATCGGTTGGTCCTCCGTCTTGTTCCAGCAAGGGGCTACTTTGGAGAATACCGTAAGTCGGCATTTATGGATTCTTTGTTGCTTATTCTTTGAGTTCATTTCTATAAAATGGAAGTTCCTAGCCGCTGATCATTGAACAGAAGGCTGCAGACTGCTTAAACCTTTGGGCCGATACAATCTCCCTATAATTTGTGACCGAGTGGGACTTTGTGAGCACACTGCTGTACTAAGTTGCTTGTCGCGGCCCAAAGCATGTCATGTCATTTGGAACTGTTCAAGCTGCAGAGTAGGAAGTATGCGGCCGTTTTGTTCAACGAGACGCCGAAAAGTTGTGGTGTATTTCAAAAATCAATTACTAATGCTTTACAGTTTGGTATATTAGGAGTGGATGGGACAGTTTAGGAAGCATGGTATAAGACTGCGTATTAACAAGCGAAATTCTCTAAACTGGCTGAGACTTATTAAACAAATTGCATGCCTGCTGTCGTGTGCATTCATTAATGTGGGTTCTCTCTGGTGAAACGCAATCGTCGACTATTGGTAATGTTTTCAATGCTCGCACTGCTAATTTTTTGTTTTATTTTCAGTCTGTCAGACGCCCGGCTGTGGGAGGTCGTTTGCAACCCTGCGCGGCCTCCGCATCCACGCCGGGCGCATGAATCATCCGATTCCAGCCCCTCTGGAGCAAGCGGCGGATCAGCAGGCCGGTCCCCAACCCGGTCAGCCTCAGGGTCCTGGTGGTGGGGAGGGGCATCCCTGTGACGACTGTGGTCGCGTGTTTGCGACCTGCAGAGGGATGCGGATTCATCACTCCAAAATGTAAGTTCTCTACCACTATTTGCAAAATACAGACAAATTGACTAAACTTAATAGATTATGGTTTTAACGACTCATTTGACGGCTCGCTTCTGCAGTATCACTGAATGTTTAAGTAAGTAAAAACTGTGTTAGCTTTCACTAGTTTACTAGCTGGTGAGAAGAGATTAACAAAGATTTTGTGACGAATGCTAGTTTGTAATTGAAAACATTCCGTTCGACCCACGAATCATCCATTGAAACGACTATTTGCACAATTATTGCTCACCTGATATTTGCTGCCGTATTTACAAGCGTATTTCATTTATAGCTGGTAACACCTTTAGCAAGAGTGCATAATTGCACTATTATTTAGAAGAAGAGTAAGCCGCTAGAGGGCTTCTCTTCTTGGCATTGCGTAACGGTGCTCCGACCACAATACGCGAATGTTCCCCCGTTTGGGGGGGGGGGGTCGACCAGAACGACAAAGCATACCCCCTCCGTTTGGTGGGGGGTAGCCGAGAAGAGGTCCCCGTTTGGAGGGGGGTGGCCAACAGCCAATCAGATTGCAGAACCCCCCTCCGCTTGGTGGGGGGGGGGTAGAGCAGAGGATAACGGTAGTTTTTGTTCTATTCTAAAATGGGTCCCCGTTTGGGGGGGGGGGGTGACAAAAGTGGTCCCTGTTCGGGGGGGGGGTCGCCAACAGCCAATCATGAGCAAAACTTAGCCTGCTTGAGCGACCCACCCCCCCCCCCCCCAAACGGGGACCTCTTTCAGCCAACCCCCCCCGCCAAACGGGGACCCCTTTCGGCTACCCCCCCCCCCACCAAACGGAGGGGGTATACCTGTCGACCCCTCCCCAAACGGGGGAACATTCGTGTATTGTGGTCGGAGCACCGTTACGCAATGCCAAGAAGAGGAGCCCTCTAGTGGCTTACTCTTCTTCTAATATATTATAGAATTATGAACTCTTGCCTTTAGTGCGTCTGTCCGAATGCTGTGCACCTGCAAAGGCTATAGTTTCGTAGTGCGTTCTGTTACATGTGCAATCTCCAAATATTTTTACCTTGTCTGACTTTGTATCGGTTTAACTGTCGTAACTAGTATTTCGTCATGACTATGCCGAAAATTGACTCTCTTCAGCTTTGCATAAAACAAGACTGACGCAGTCCATAGATTTTACTTTGTTGCTTTCAAGAATAGCTTTTTTCAGGCACAGGTGATCCAGGGAGTGGATTGATCATCAAGGTAATTTTAGGTCTTTTTATTGTTGCGAATATCTCGAGATTATTTAGCAATGGAAAGTTAAATTTTTGGTTAGCCTCCTCCACAGTTACGTGGTTTCTTATTCCTACGGATGGGAGCACTACAATCTAAAAAGCAGCTCTACCACATTTCTGCTTTGCATCTTGTCAACAATTTACCCAGAGCATGTGTGTTCTTTGTAATACACAAACACAAGCTTCTATACCGGCTGACACAAACTAGACGACAGGGACCGACAAACGTGTTCCTACGAGCACAACTCGTTTCCATACTATACCCATTACCTGCACAGTTTTCGTTTCTTTCGCAGATTCTAGCATCATTTATTGCTCTTACGTCTTGTGCATACGGCTTTATATCTGCTCACGACCTCACTAAAATGCTAGTCAAAAACTGTCTGTGGGCTTATGTTTGTTCGTTTTTAAGCTTGGCAGCTTTTGACGTATGTGCAGAAACGTGAGCGTTAAAACAATGTGCTGTTTTTCTCAGTAATTACTTTATACTGCTACCTTCTGATACATGGTCTGAATGTGATTCTTAAATTGTTTTAGTCAACTGAAGCCTCCGGCCGAAGAAGACAATCATGAAGCTTCCTGGACCCTGTAAACTGGAGTGATGAATCAACGTGGGTAGGTCAACAGCTCTTTTAAATTAGACGATTAAAAGTTGGCGATGTCTGTGACCGCAAGCCCCCTATCTTTCAACTTTTGCTGGAAACCATAAATCTACAGTTTCGACTTTTTACTTCAATGTCTAAATGAAAACACAAAATTTAAGTTTGTATAGTCACGAAAAACTGGTTATTTCAGACAGAAAATTCAAAAGGCGGGTGAACAGTCCAAATTCATCTGGAATTAAGTTTTTTGAACAACATGCAAACCTGTCCTGGAATATCATTACTTACAGCAGCATCTCATTACTGTGCAAAATTACTTTCGTATAAGTATCTTTGTAAGTAACTAATTTCTTAGTAGTATAAAGTAGTATAAATATAAAGTATAGGATAAATAGTTGCAATCTACCAGGTTTCGACCATTGGCAATTGCCATTGTGTCCATATGTATGTCACTAAGTGAACAGTTTTTACAGCTAGAACTATTTTGAATTGTATGAGCTTTCGATTTGACTACCTTTGTGCACGTCAATAAACTTACAACTTCTTGAAACTGTCACATCGTTAACGATCATGGTACAGCTAGTACCAGTTTGTCTAATTCAATTTATGCTGCTAAATGTTTTAAACATTTGAAATTGTTTTGGGTTCACTTGTGCTGAAAACTTTCATGGATTTATCCTTAACCACTGCAGAGAACACTGCATAAAACTCTTAACGCCCTCATGTTGCAACATTTCTATAGACTTTCGATACTGTACATGAACAAAACGTTTCAGATAGACAAGCCGACATCGCTACAGTTTGCATGCAGCGCCTTGCGTACCCACGCTTTATACTTTGTAATTACAAGGCAACGTATATAATTTAATGCAGAGCAATAACACACGCATCAGCGCTTGGCAGGATAACAGGAGATCGCAGTTTTGTCTAAGCTAAGTCAATTGTCGCCACGCAAAGAATAGAACCCGCAGTAGGCTGACAGTTTCGACCTTGGTGACCTTTTGAAAGTAATCTAATCAAATGTATAAAGGCTACAGAAAATAGAAAATCTCCCACTCTGTTTCAGCCCATACTTAGATCAAAGTTTCTCCGATACAGTTAATTCCACCAACTGTTTCAAAAACAGTCCAGTTAGTCACTAGATGTAGCGGTTGATCACTTATCAAATTCATTTCTGCACCAACACAAGTCCAGAATACCGTTCATTCATCACTTATGCGGTTTGTTGACTGCATAGGCGAACTTTGCACAGTCTCAGCTATCACTTTTATTCTTGTGCAATTAGAATGTGGGATTACTACATACATAAATATTTGTGTACTGCTTATACCGTATACTAATACTTTTACTTATTCAGACGTACTGGTTTGAAAAACCTTGACTTTTACGCTTTCACAGCTTACTGAAGACAAAGTTTATCTCTCTATGCAAACCAAACATACAAGGAAAATATTTAGTAAAAACTGTTGGAATATATGAGTGATTGTTAGAGTATAGGATAAATGTACAATTTCATTGGTCATCAATTTTAACGCTACCCGCTAACCGCAGTAACTTAACCATTTATTTAAGAGTTTGTTCGTACTTCAATATTTTTCTTAAATCTGCTTAGCCCTGTACATTACTGAAAAGTATTACTTTTACATATTTATTCGCATAGATAATATTATCAAACGTAGTTGCATTTATTTCTTTAAATTTTGCATTTTATGTTATCGGTTACCAGGCATTGTAATATCAATTTACACATTGCCATGAACCGGGTTTGTTAACTAAAACTAACTTATCCAAGTTTTTCCTGGCATAACTTCTTGTAGTTACACGTCTTCTTCTCTGTCTTCTTCTTAGTTTTCTTTGTTTAGTATGCATTATAACTAAACAAAAACCCGACGACCAATGCTCTTCTTCAACAGTTCGAGTCAATACCACCGATTCCAATTGGAAAATGCTAATTTGTTGTCGTCTGAAAATATGAAAGCAACGAATAATAATTGCTGGATGTTGTTACCAAAAGCAAACACTTTCCTTAAAAGTAAACCTTATACCTGTAGTTGTTTGGAATCTGGTTCAAGATATATTGCTAGTTATAGTATCAAATGTAGATGTAGTTGATAGTACTTTGATCTGTACGGTTTTCAGCAGGCGTTTCTGGAAATATCGCGATTAGGAAAGCACAAAAAGAGGCTTATCAAGGCTGAGCGCCTTAACGCCTTAGGTTTAACTTGTCTCTCAGTTGAAGAAACAATAGTCTTTCACGCCGAAAAAACTTAATTTTTAATGAACATGAGTTACATCTTTTCTTAGGCAAAGCATTAGGCTTGGCAGAAACATGTCAAGGTGCAAAACCAGACTACTTAAAACCACAATATGTGTCGTTGCTACAGACCCATGCTATCTTAACTTTTTAACTACTTTAAAACCCGTACAAACTCATTAGAAAAGTCATACATTATCAAAGTTACATACTACAAGACAGGACTAAATTGCATGATTCACTTTGTTAACTGCAAGTGAGTTAATCTGTTCAAAGCTCTGTCACGTTGCTATGCAAAAGTTCGGAATCTCTCTGCCAGGAAGATAAATGAATGAAGATGAAATAAAACAAATTTGTGTAGATCATCCACCTCAACACGCAACCTCTTGTTTGAATTCCAAAATCGGGCGGCAAGGCGTGGAAAGTTGTATCTGTCATCTGGTGATCGAGATTTCGTCCGAATCGAGGCAATGAAGTTCACTAGAGCAAGCACACCCACTAACAACGGGAATGTTAGTAGTTCTAGGCAATAAGAGAGCACTTTGCTAAGAATGGATCTTCTTACGTGAACGTGAATTTACTTTTCTGTGTGCTAAATTTACTCTTTACTAACCTGACTCGTTACTAACCGTACTAACTACTAACATGTACTAACTACTAACATGTACTAACTACTAACATGTACTAGCATTTTAACACTAACAACAACAGTACAACTTTCTGATCGAATAAAAATTGTTCTGCGTACGGAAGCTGCATTGTTGGCAAAGTGCTCAATTAGAAATGAATTTTACCTTCGTTTCTTGCTTAAGTTTACCAGGAGTGCCATTGGTGCAACCATGTAACTATTCAAACTCGAAAAAGCATTTTCTCCGACTTGCTCAAACCGTTGGCAGCGATCCGCACTATTCTAAATTTCAGCAGACAGTGCTATCTCCATATGCGATGAAAGTCATGTTATGAACAAACTATGCTATTCAGCTTGAATGACCACAAAGCTGTCAACAAGAGTATTCGTTTTCTTGGACTTCGTATGTCCTACCTTCTGCTGGAGATGCATTTGCGATGAACTGTATTGATGTCGTTAGGATTTCACTTCCTATGATTTCAGGTGTGCTCCAATTTCACTAAAACAATTCATCTTGTTGTTCTGGAAATAAGAGGCTTTCCACGGAGCGTAATCGCTCGCCGAATTAGCTTTGTTTCAATTCAACAGCTCACTAAGTCGCTACAGTAATCTAGATGTAAGATCTTAGTCGCCCCATGTTCTTCTCTGGAGGCTGCTTATTGAATCAAGGGAGGGCATAAGTAAAATTCTTTGAACATTTCATCAACCGCAAAATAAATTTCTGCTCATTGGTAGCATATGCTAGAACTAAAGCCATGCCAGTCTTAGTATCTATAGTAATGTTTACGTACGTATTGTAAGTAGCTACGTCGCTTTCTGTTCTGCATTGCTACATGATGAGGAGCAATTTGTGACGGCATGTTTTGAAATTAGTGTGTTTATAGCACAGGAGTACATTTCTCCTCTTTGCAAAGTTATATTTCGTTACTGTCCTACCACTCAATATTAAAGCATCAACAGAACCAACCAGCCTTCCAGCGTGTATAGGAAACTGTTTCAATAGGAGTATTCAATTTGATGCAACAAGCAACACCTACAAACAGACTATTTTAAGTGGCATAAAACCGGAATTTGCGGATATCCATTCTTCTTCTACTGTGTATTGCATTTGATGCAGAGCGGCAACCTTAAAGCAAAGAATTGCAGATTATAAATTCCGCCGGTGTATCTTACGAAATTTCAAGATCCATCTCCCGCAATCTCCGCCCGCACAATCCCATTAACTTGTCTCACAGCTGAAATAGTCTTTCTCAATTCGAACTAAATTTTCCCTTCGTTTCCTTGCTTAAGTTGTCCACTGTACAGTTTTCTGCATGCGCATGTGCAGACATCGTGAATGGGAAAGCACGAAGCACATGCAAACAGTGTACATGGAATTCAACTCAAGAAATCAAGGCATACCGCTTTAGGCTTATCTTGTCTCACACTATTTAAAGTCAAAAACTTAAACTTTTGATCAGAATGAGTTACGTCTAGCCAAAGCATCAATCATTGCAGATACATGTTAAGGTACAAAACCAGATTATTTATAACCACAGCATGTGTCGTAGCTATAGAACCATGCTATGTTAACTTTAACGTAGAGACTTAATAGAAAAGTCATACGTTATCAAAATTACATCCAATAGAACAGGAGTAAATTGCATGATTCACTTTGTTTACTGTAAATGAGTTTATCTTTTCAAAGCTCTGTCACTCTGATATACACAACCTCTGAATCTGTCAACCAGAACAAATCAAAAATAAAATAAGTTTACGTGGACCACCCACCGCAAACCGCAGCTTCTTGTTTAAATTCCAGTATCTGGTGGCAAGGCGTGGCAAGCTGTATTTATCATAGGATTATGGTACTCAGAAATTCATCCCAATAGAGGCAAACGAAGTTTAGTACGGCAAGCACACCCACAATCAGCGGGACTGTTAGTAGTGGTTTTAGGCAATAAGAGAACACTGTACTAGCAATGGCTCTTTTAAAGTGAATTTTGTTCTAAATTTAAGCAATCACGGCTATCTCCATATACAATAAAAATTATGTTACAGAACTAGCTGATTGCTTCAGAAGATACAACTTTGGATGTCCCCATCCCAGCCAAATAGACTCAGATTAAGCACAAGCAGTCACTAAAACTAGTGTGTTCATTTTCTTGGACCTTATGATTTCTACTATCTGTTTTAAATGAACTACATTCGACTTGAAAGAATATTTGTTCAGACGGACGGTCAGACTAATGGGACCGGTACACACTGTTTTAAATGTAACCGGTACACACTGTTCTAAATGTAAGCTGTCAGTGCTATCTCCAATATGATGCCTGTCATGCTATAGAATAAACAGTGCGATTCAGGAGATGCAACTTTGGATGTCATGAACGCTGTGAAATAGATTCAGATTAAGCATAAGCAGTTTGCTAAACAAGCTGAGCTATTCAGAAGATGCAACAGTGGATCTCTACATACTGTCAAATGGACTCAGATTAAGCACAAGGAGTTTCCCAAACAAGTGTATTCATTTTCTTGGACCTAGTACTTTCTACTATCTGTTAGAAACAAACCTGCTTTATTTTGTTCTTCCATCTTCAGTATCGCTTCCAGCAAACTGATCGAAAAAGTTAACCAATGCATACAGTATCCACATAAGTCATTGCATATGAATACATGTTTAAAAATGCAATGTCCAAAATGTCCATGTCCACGCCACAGGACACCAGATCAACAGACTTAAAAACGATAGATGCATATGCGAAGACGTCGCTGCATCACTGCAAATCCAAGGATACATATAATTATTCTGCAACAAGATGGTTGCTGTCATTTGTGGAGGTGAAGTTTTAAAAGTCCTTAGCCTATATCGCCTATATTGTTTCATGCTGCAGTTCTTAGCATTGTTACCAGCAGCAGATTAAGCACAAGCAGTCGCCCAAACAGAGCGATTCAGAAGGTGCAACCTTGAGTGTCCACATCGCTGTCAAATATATTCAGATTAAGCACAAGAAGTCACCCAAAAAAGTGTGTTCATTTTCTTTGACCTCATAATTTCTATTATCTGCTTTAAATGAACTACATTCGACCTTGAAACACTTGAAAGAATATTTGGAACTTGAAACACTTGAAAGAATATTTGGGACCGGTACACACTGTTCTAAATGTAAGCTGACAGTGCTATCTCCTATACGCTGACTGTCATGCTATAGAACAAACAGTGCGATTCAGGAGATGCAACTTTGGATGTCATGAACGCTGTCAAATAGATTCAGATTAAGCATAAGCAGTTTGCTAAACAAGTGTGCTAATGTTCTTTGACCTCGTAATTTCTACTATCTGGGGCCCGTTGCATAAAAATTATTAGTTGATTAGTGATTAGTTATTAGTTTATTAGTTGATTAGTTGATTAGCGATTAGTCCAGCGTTGCATAAAACTATTAGTGATTAGTTTATTTTTATTAGTGTAGAATTATTAGTTATTAGTCTAGACTGATAAATTATTAGCTGAAAATTATTAGTGATTAGTGCAGCTTGATTAGTGATTAGTGTGAAGTTATTAGTGATTAGTGAAGCTTCTTTATTAGTGATTAGTGATTAGTGTAGCGTTGCATAAAATTTCTAGCGACTAATCAGTTTTTGCTACACTAATAAAAATCAAGCTTAAGCATAAAAAACTATGTAATGCTATTTTTTGAAAATAAGCTGCGGTTAAACAAATTTTCCAATTTTACGGGGATGATTTGCGCAATGTAAACACCTTCAGCCACATAAATTCCCAAAAATGCATTGGCATACTTAATAACTTAAAAGTTAACCTTAGCCCCCAAGCTTTATAATCTTGAGCCTTGATGCTAGGTTACCTCATACTTCTTCTATAATTTGAACTTCAGAAATTCGAAAGATAACTCACAAATATATATTTTTTGTTTATATTTTTATCAATAATTGCATAATTTAAAGCTTCTCGATCCGATTAAAGCGGATTAAATACAATTAAATCCAGTCGTTAAAGCCCAACTTAAAAAATTATATGCAAGTCGGCACTTATTGAGTAAATTCCAACAATTACAGCAGAACAAATTTTGCATCAAAATTTGGACTTTCTTGTAGGACAAAAAATTAGCAAATTTTTTAAAAATGGTTTGAAATACGTTACTGTTTTTGAAACACGTCTTGGCGTAAAATTGTTAAAATCAGTGTAATAGACAAATGCATCCAAACTAACCTTGTTTTAATTAATGAAATCTTTTACAATACCTTTAGCGCTACAATATATACCTATACTACCTGCAAGGGTTTTCTGGTCACCGAACTTTAGGCCAAATGGCCTCAACGACTCAAATTTTTTAGGCCATCACCCAAAAAATTTAGGTTATTCAAATTTTGTTAATTTTTTGGTTGCGCGCTGTTGTACGTACGCCTTGATAAACAGTTACCATGTATTCATGCGTTATATATTCAAAATCGAGATAATATTTAAATGAACATTAAAACGCAGTTGTCACTGTTTAACACTAGCCTAAAAAACCTTACTACCTACAACAACTAGTGGTCAGCCTCAACAGCTTAGTGCAGCTAACGGAAACAATAGCAGGCATTAATTTACCAACGTTGCAAAACCCAAAGCTCGCTGAACTCGTTGCTGTATATTTTGCTGCAACGTGCTCCTGTGAAAATTTTAACTGGCATGGCAACATATATATAGTCAATTAGTCAAAATTACTAAAGCTGCGATTTTCTTTGAGTTTTACCGAATAGTTTGCAGGCGACGGATTTTTTGACTGTCTTTAATTTTCGTTTCTATGCCCCAAAGTTTTTGCGGAGGCTTTCAGTTGCTTCTGAGGTCCAAACTCTGAGGAGTCCGCTTGTTGGTTGCTGTGCGTATGCCTGCCTCATATTTCCAGATTTAACGAACCTGTCAAAGATTTCCGGGGAAAATTATTCAACCATTTTTAAGGTCACTTTGTAAGCCGTGAAGATATAGACAAGCTTTATACTGGTTTCCTTTCGGGTATTTTTTACAATTACGGCTTTAATCCAAAGCCAAAATACATTACAAAATAACTTATTGTTCTTCATCTATATATATACGCAACGGATTCGTGAGATTTTTTGGCAGAGTGAAGATTCGCGTTCTGCGGAGGGATGTTTTTTGAGTTAGACTAAAACGTTTCGCGTCACAAGAAAACCCAATGCGAAATCGCACAATTCTGCGCCAAGTGCATTGGCCGATTTTCTTGACCGTCAATGCCTGCTGAGCGAAATCTGAACAAAATATCCCTCACCCTCAGCCCATCTGTCCTGCATACCAAAGCACAAAGAAATATTAGCCGATGCTTGATTGATCGATTGATCAATGTTTATTGATCGACGATTTATATTCAACTCTGGTATGTCAGAAAAGTATATATATTATTCTCCAGTACGAATAACGACCAAAATGCATGTACTTATTACAAGCCTTCAAATTATGTAAAAATCATTTCGCAACCCCAAAAATTAAGAAAATTATAACGATTCAAAAAAGGCTGAGCTTAAGGAAACCACCACTTTAAACATGGAACATATTTATGCTTAAGTTAGTCTAGGCAACCAATTTTTGGAGAAAGACTAAAGCAACTCCAAATAGTTTAACTCAAAGTGGGGATTAAAAGTCGTAGGAAAACGTTACCACAGGGGTATTTATTACGGATCGACCGGAACTCCAAAAAACCGGAACCGGAACCGGAACCGGAACCAGCTCTTTAACACTACAAAAATCGAAAATTTTTTCTGACGTTTTGGACAATTTTTGCACAATTTTTCGCTTTTTTGTAGTTACTAGAACATTGTAATAACGTTTGAATTATATTTTATATAGTTATTTCAATGCAGGGACATGAAATTTTCAATTTATTAAGAGATTTTTGTCATATAGCATATATAGTTAAACTTTACTACATTATAGCTTTAAAATTAAAATTTAAAATTTAAAATTAATTATACACGGCATGAACATGCTATATTTATATTATTCGAACACATTTTCGATGAATAAACGGCATCTATATTTTTACATTCTATATACGAATTTCGATGAATAATTTAATCGAATACAAGTTGACTTTTAAAGATGATTTACTGGCAAAAAAATTTAATTTCTTAATTAGTTAAGCTAAACAAGCAGATAGAAGCTGATTCCACGAAATTTTTGAGAGCACCAGAAACTGCTCTTACAGCTTTCGGCAAAATAAGTCAGAAACATGTTTAGTTTTTATCTGGCTTGTCTGATAATTTCTAGTCATATATAATCAAAAAGTTCATGTAACTTTACTAGAGCTCCAGGAAAAGTTGCAGCATTTTCAAAACGCAAAATAAAAAATAATGTTGCCATTTACATTTTTAGAAAACAAAAGATATTTATTACCATTTTAGTTTACTTTTATTCTCTCTGTACTTCAGACAAAATTAAAAATTTTCTGAAAATTACTGTTCTTGTACAAATTCCGTAAAGTCTAATCTGGTTATGAACTTAGGTAACATCAGCTATATACAAAATTGGACTTGTTTAGAACATCGGCTTTTAATTCCTTAGCTTGTTATTAGGTATATATACCTCAGTATATATAATTACTTTGCTATTGGAGTTTTCTGATTAAAATGCAAATGGTTTTTGCATGGTTGAAATATATATAAATTTTCATCCATTAAGCATTATAAGCCAAAAGTATTTTTTACAAGTTTCAAAGAAAGTCGAAATGCACAATTTGTCCAACTTGAATTAAACGAAATTTCTTCCTTGTGTCTAGCTTCATCGGGACTTTTAAATTTTAAATGACGTTTCTTCAAAATATTTTTAAACCATTGCTGTTTGTTCCATCCATAATTTTTCAGTAATTCTGTTGATCAGGGGCCCGTTGCATAAAAGGTATTACTAATTAATTATTAGTGATTAGTTGATTAGTGCAGCAGTATTAATAAGCATAAGTTTTAATATAACCAACAAATTTTGACGTTTTTGGTATTATTTTGTAGATAATGAAGTGACAAATTCAAAAATAACCTAGACTTTCCATGGTCTTCTTCAACTCAATAGTTTTGACCACAAATATCAGAGAAAACGCAATTTTTTAAGGTTATTCCATTGGCGTAGTCCGAGTTTTAATTATGCACCAATTTTGAATATATAGATCGTTAGAGTATCTCAAAAGCTGCAAAACGACATGTGGAATATTCCTCAGGCTATTCCACAACTTTAGTTATTTTCAATCAAACTGCTACACTAATCAACTAATCACTACGTAATAATTTATTAGTAATACCTTTTATGCAACGGGCCCCTGCGCACTGGATTAATTACTAAGCAAAGAGCAATAAACTTGCGTAGTGCATATTTAAAGTTTAGTCTCGATTTAAACAATTAATAAGATTAAATTTAAGCTAAAACTGACATTTGATAATAATAATAATTTTGAAATAGCATAGGTTGACGGTAAGGCTTCAATAATTTGAATTCAGCATTAGGTATCTTTACCACTACTTAAATAGTTTCAGCGGTCTTGTGCTATCAAATCTGAGTTACGTATTAAGTATCATTTCTGTTTTATAATATATTAATAGTTATATATTCATAACAACGATACTTTAGACATTATTATTACAAATTCTAAACATTCTAAGTAATGCAATAGCGCCGCAGGCGAAATTTTTTGAATAAATCATATTCTGGTTATAAGAGAATCGCAGTTTTTCAAAAAGTTTTAAAGAAGTTTGATAAAATTTTTGAAAATTTTAATAAAATTTTGCTTTTGATAATAGGCTAAAATTGGTTCCGGTTCCGGTACGTTTTCAAAAACCGGAACCGGAACCGGAACCGGAACCAAAAAGTACCGGAACCGGAACCGGAATTCCGGTCGATCCCTAGTATTTATTTACTTTAGCGCTATTTGAATTACAACATGTGCTCATCAAGTATGTTAATGAAATAAAAATAATCAAATATATAATAGAGAAAATGAATACGGATTTTGTATGAAAAAACACCGGCTCAAGCGGAAAAGTTAGATTTGATAAGAAGAAGCAACCAGTATAAGTTATAACAATTTTAAAAAAGATGCGGGAACGTTTCTGGTGTTTTCACACGTAAGTTTTTACTCTCCACTATTTTGATTGTATTGTTTACTTCAAATAAAAAAATTAGCTTTGGGACCATTAAATTGCTGAACCCTGGTAAATTTAAGTAATATCAAGCATTTACGCAATCAAGACACCGCTTGACTGGAAAGAATTAGAGACGTAAAACAGATACAATAGTGATACAATATATGGAAATAAATAAATATTATTGTATATAATTGTTCATGAGGTATTTGAGGAAACAGTTTGTTTTAGGTGTGTTTTTAATCAATAAAATTAGATTATCGTACTTGAAAAATGTTTATTTTATTCGTAACACAAAGTTTTAACGCTAGAGATGTGCAAATTGGGAAGTTATTCAATTTTTATTAGTCCCCATTAACGTTTGATTGGAGAATTTTGACCAATCAGAAATTGGCCAATTTTGATTAGTGTAGACTAATAACTAATCAAATCTAAGACTTTATGCAACGAAATGATTTTATTTGTCCAAATTTTATTAGTGCCCAACTAATCACTAATCAAAATGTGGGCTAATAAAATCCCCTTTTTATGCAACGCTACACTAATCACTAATCAACTAATAACTAATAATTTATTACTAATCACTAATAATTTTGCACCAATCACTAATCAACTAATCACTAATCAACTAATAACTAATAAAATTTCGGCAAGTTTTATGCAACGCTACACTAATCAACTAATCAACTAATCACTAATAATTTATTACTAATAAGTTTTATGCAACAGGCCCCTGTTGGAAATACATTCTACTCGAAAGAATATTTGTTCAGACGGACAGTCAGTCTCTTGGGACCGGTACAAACTGTTCTAAATTTCAGCAGACAGGGATATCTCCATATATGATGAAAGTAGTTTATGAACAAACTTCAGCAGTTACTAGCTTGGATGCTACTAAGCTGTTTAGATGTCCTCGGTTGTCAAGTCTGCGTTATGTTTTCTTCCATCTTTAGTAAACCTTCAAGGAAACTGTTCTTATTCTCTTTCATAATCGCATAATCTTCATTAGTTAATATTATGGAAAATTAACTTAACCTTAACCTGGAAATTAACCAAGGCATATAGTATCCATATAAATCATTGCAACTTTACCTATGCTTAAGGGGGCGCTTGCATTACCGGGAACGGTTCTCCTGAGTTTATTTTCCAACGAATCTATTTCAAACTTTCAGCATAGGTAGCTGGTGCTAAATGCTAACAGTATGTAGAATTTGAATGATTCAGTGCTTGGCTTTCGACGTACACAAGAGGGATAAGCTGAAAGTTTCAAAACGTTGTCACTCATTAACGGCTGAATGAAATTAGCTTAAATTTGGCACAATTGCGTAAATTAACATAACGCAGGGGTAACTTTTTCAGTTTTTCGATTTATGCAGTTTTGAGCATTTTATGAAAATTCGAAAACTTTGAAAGCCAATATCTCACGGAATATACGATTTAAACAAAAACTAAAAAAATTGCCCCTGCGTACCCGTCGAATAAACGTGCATGCAAAATTTGAACGAGTTTGGTGGCAGCATGTATGAGAAAATCAAAATGAAAAATTTCGCACTTATCACTTCAGTTTTTCGCAAATATTATGCTTTTAATAAGTCGCACAGTGTATTTCATAAAATAATAAAGAAATCCAACACAAAAGCAACGTGAAAAGCCCTGTAGAATTCATTTCCGAACGATTGGTTTTTACATTAGCATTCGCGTTGGGAATGGTAAACGTAACTTTGTCATATATTCAACCGCCTGTAACTTTTGATTGCAACCACGTACAGAAGAGATATGCACATCATTGTAACGGGCTTTTTATGCTCTTTCAGATAGTGTATTCGACGTTGTCGTTTGCTGTTTTGATAAAATTTCGAAATTTTAAGCCATACTGATAGCTAGCCAAGCACGTGGTCTCCGTTGCCGAAATCTTGTCAAAAGATGCCCCGCCAACCAAGATAACTTTAGTTGGGATTTCTTTAAGATTGAGCTATCGGTCTAAATTTTATATCAACAATCCCGATAATGCAAGCGCCACCTTAAAATGGGATGTCCAAAGCTTTATACGGCACAATATACTAGATCAGCGGAAATAAAAACGATTGATACATATGCGAAGACGTCGCTGCATCACAGCTGAATCGAATGATTAGTGAAAAATAAGATGGTTCGATTTGACTTGTAACAAATCAGCTCGATGGAAACAGAAATCACCAAAAACTACTTGACTATTAAAAATCGAATCTATTAGATCGTTCCAAAAAGATCTGTAATGGATTACGTAGTCATTTCGGATGTTAAAACTGACCAAAATAATGATGTCATCCATTAATCCTCCATAACCCAACATCAGATGTCTCATTTTAACCTAATCGTCAAGGAAGGTTTCACTTAAGTCCTG